>QFET01002140.1:0-39276 GCA_003316355.1 Tuber calosporum
GGGGGGGGAGCTTTTGGGATTATAGAGAGGGATAAGAAGAAGAAGAATATATTGATATCGATAAGTTTATTGTTTATGCCTAAGGGTGCGTATGGTCGTCGGGCCAAACCTTCATTTTGACACTGATTATTGAGGTTTGAAGCAAAACTCTATTTTGCTCTGAAGTGGTGTGTCTGGTTGACACCAAGATATGATGATCAAACTGCGATAATGAGCTTAAAATGAAGATTTCCAAAAAATAGAAAAAACCTATTTTGCTATTTTTCTTAATTACGACACTTTCACTATCTCCATGGCAACGGCAGGGATTATGACCCCCCTAGTAAGAAGTGGGTGTGGAATGATGTGGCAAGTAGCAAAAGTAGAGTTAAGAAATTTTGATAATTGAGAAAATTTCTCAAAGTGGTTTGTTTACATCAGACTCTTGCTTGTTGATACCATCTCATCCCACAATATCAGACAGTATAGGCCAGAATGCGGACATATCTTATGATGACTTATATTTATTGAAAATCCTGTCTGCAAAACTTTACTTTAGTAGGTGGGTATTTTCACTCATGGCATCCACGAAAATAAGAACTAAAGTATAACCGTGCCAAGGTTCCCACGAATTTGAATGACGCTAAGTGACCTTCAAAGTAGGTGGCACCCCAAGGGAGTGCCGCACAGTTCAATGATAGTCACAGTTCAACAATAGATTTATTACATACTATGAGAAATCTTTGCCATAAAGTGCCCAATTTCACAGGAAAATAGAGTCTGAAGTTTGGCTCATCTGTTTTTCTCATTTACCACTTTCCTCATCCCTTTGGAAGATTTTTTCCCCTGTTTCTTGACCTAATTATCAACTGCCTTCTGTGCATTGTCAAGAAGCTGCTGTGCGTTTTGGACTTCCTTCTCAATGCTGCCCTTTCCTTTTAAACAACCATTGCACGCACTTCATGTGAGTAGAGTACTCCACCTATTTGGAATGACTTATGACTGCGTTTTTAGCGTATGGCTCGGGCAAGTAGAGTAGCTTTGGTGTTTTGAAGGTTGGGAATTGCTAGTGCTCCGCTTTGAGCTTGTGCAAGACTATCCTTTAAGTGTTTATGAATTGAAAGGTTGATGTAGGAGAAACATCTTGAATGTCAGATCATAGGGAGTCAGCTTACCATTTAAGTAACGGGATCATTTTAGGTGTAGTTGGGAAGCTATCTTGTTGTGGTAAAGGGGTAGGTACAGGGTCAACCTCAGGATTAGCTGGGACCCTAGGTAGCTTGTAAAGAACTATATCAGGATTGAAGGGAATGAGGCCAGTTTTCCGGAACGCAGATAGGATAGTTGTAGGGTTAAAAGTTTGTAAACAGATTGACTCAATTGCAGAAAAGAATTCAACTTTGGTGAACTCAGAACATCCAGTCCTGGTAGCAGCATCCAATGATTCTGCATGGAAGTGCTTATACACCTGGAAAACAACCACATCTAGTGGTTGTAAAAGGTGCGTGCAATTAGGAGGCAGGCAAAAAAGAATAATCTGCAGTTCATCACAAAATGTTATGAACTCTCGAGTGCAATGGGAATCATGGCCATGAAGGAGAAGAATTCTCCAAGCACCAACTTGCCTTAAGGAGGAACACTGCTCGAAGTGCTGAATCCAGTCAAATGCTAACTTGTCGTTAGAGTATCCTGTATCTGATATGCCAACAAAGTATAAATCGGGGATGTCGGTTTTTGTATACCAATCCTCCATGTGTAGTGCTCCCGGTGTAATTAGCATTGGTGGAAGAACTACTGCATATTCGCTTATACTCTCAATTAGAGTAACTAACTTAGGATTACTCAAACTCGCAATTGATAGTGGAAGCTCGGGTTCTCTGCTAACTACCCATTGGTCTCTAACAATGCCTATTTGAAAACCTGTCTTGTTGAAGTTATATATATCAGAGTCTTGTATTCCCTTCACCTCCTTTCTCCTCTTATAGTCCTCCAACCATTCACCAAGCCGCTTAGGATCATGCGATAGCTTACTGTCCAGATCTAGTGTTTTTGTTTCCGAATATTGTATTCCGGATGCCGTTGGATAAAGCGTCGGGACCACATTCGACTGATGGTAGGGGTGGTACAGTGGAATTATCATGTGAGAACGCGAGAAGTGGGTCGGTACAAGAGCTAATATGCCGGTAGTCAAATCAAATACGAATTTCATCAAGTCAGTTTAGATACTGGCAAAGATCAAGCTCCTGGTCTGTGGAGTGTTTCCAGTTTGGTGATACTAATTGCTGTCGGGATTGACGTCCTTTCTACTGTTCATGCAGCCGCTGTTCCTATACTCCCAACTGACAGGCATATACTGCAACATTTGGCTTCACATCTTCCCAATGTTCTTGATCGCTTACTGGATACGCACCTCCTTATTTTCATATTTTTGGAAGGACATGATGTTGTTGGGATTCAGTGTAGTAAGAAAGATAGTCACCGATGTTAGCTTAATGGGTATTCTATTGTTGAACTGTGTCTATCGTTGAACTGTGCGGCACTCTATCAGATTGCTACCTACTTTGAAGGTTGTTTAGCGTCATTCAAAGTCGTGGGAACCCTGGCACAGTTACCTTGAGGAAACGAGCAGAACCTTTGTAATTGAAGTGTTTCCAACTAGTACATCAATTTACAACAATAATACTATAACCACTTTCAACAATTTGTAAAAATAATAGAGGGGATAGATATTTAAGCCCAGATACCCATATATCCTTTTCAATGTTTTTTTTTAGAATATTTTAACTAACTTTTATTAATTACTTCTCTTGATATAATTATAGAATGATGACCAGAAAACAAGTACCCTTCCTGGCTTTGATTATCTGTCAACCAGACAGGCTACTTCTACTTTCATTTGCATTGATTATGCTAAATTGAAATAACTATCGTTGCAGGGTACAGCTTGTGTTTTCTGGTTTTAGTATTTTGAAAAGTGGAGGGCAACCAGACACACCCTAATTCTTGTTTGGATAAGTTGCGGATGATGTAAATATGCTGTGCCAAAGGATTTTTCATATATCTCTCTCTTTCTTTCTGAGATGAACATGGTAGGTGAATTTGATATCCCCATATGAGTGAGTGAACGGGTAGGAGGAGTGACTAACTTACCTTGAAGGGTATTTATTAAGAATATCATAGATAATTTTGATGTGTTTGAATTTAGAAAAAAAAAAAAAAAAAAAATGAATGAGAAAATGAATAAAAAATAATGTGGTTGGGGGTGACATATTACATATAAATGAATCACTCTAGAACCTCCTCCCCCCCACCTTCGAATTAAGATTGGGGGGATAAATTGACAAAAAAATAGCCAAAATCGGTGATGAGGAAAAAGATTTAGGCGAATAAGAATACCGAGCAGGTAACGCACCACAGCGCGGGCAAATGAAATTTATAAATATGATCTCAAGGTCCCTTTGCACCAATCATATAAATCGAAAGGGTATAAATTTATATAACTTAACAACGGAAAGAGCAATCCGCTCGAGTTATCGTTACAATATCAGGTTGATTTATCTTTCATGCGCCCGAACCCCATGTATTCATTGTATTATATTATAAGAATGGTGACATTACTCAAGATCCCCCCCCCTTGTCCCGAGTGAGTGAGCGACTGGGCGGTGCGTTAAGAAAGGAGATTATTTTGTCAGTGATAGGTTACAGTAGTCTACGAGTGATCTCTTACGATAGAGCGAGTTACAAAGACAGGGTGGGCTCTGGTTGGGGGGGAGTTGTTGGTGTGTAAAAAAAATTCTTTTTCTTTTCTTCTGCGGTACAGGAAGGTGTATTGTCCTTTCCCCACACTCTCTATTTCTCTCAGAGGTTTAACTATATTATGCGTGCTTTTTTTAAGTTTTCACGATATATGATTGATGCTATGGTAATTTTGTATTGTAGGTTGGTCCTCATTTCTTCGTCCCCAATTTACATGGCATGTTAGTCGCTTCTGATCATCTCTTCCCCTATAGTAATAATAACGATAGTGATACTATGTAGGTGGCTATAAGTATGTAAGCTTTCACACATAATATTATTATAGAATTTGCAAGCCTTATAAAATGCACTTTGAAAATAAAATAAAATATAGTAGGGTAGGGTTTAAGAAACTATTGGACTGGTTTTACTATGATAATAATAATATAATAATAATAATATTATTATTATAATATTATTTTCCTCTCCATTTTAGGTCCTCAGCTCATATATTATAGTTACAGCTTATTTTTATATTTTTTATATTAATATTTTGATCCCTTATCATATAAAAGTTCCTTTTAGGTGTTTGACAACACATGTATAGCTTACAAACTGCGATTTGGCATGCGTTATCTTA
Source organism: Tuber calosporum (assembly GCA_003316355.1). NCBI lineage: Eukaryota > Fungi > Ascomycota > Pezizomycetes > Pezizales > Tuberaceae > Tuber > Tuber calosporum. Next base: position 4,355 of record QFET01002140.1, read on the forward strand.
GGCAGTTTGGAAATCCCTACAAACCGTGGCGTGCGAAACACCCCCTTAACTTGAGCATTATACATTCCTGTCATAATAATATTAGCATACCATAAACACGTAATTGAAAGGACATTCACAATATATAAGTACGAGGACAGAGTTTTCAGCCACCCCTAGTTTTCGGCCACCTTAGCACCACCTCTAGCTGTCAAAAAAAAAAAAAAAAAAAAAAAGTTCTAATTTACAACTCCCATTGAAACATTCAGGCTTCATTTGTGCAATTTGTAAATATTGGGAGATTTTTAATGATACCTCCTCCACAGAAGGCAATTTAGGCTTCACCATTGCCTTCTCTTCTGCAATTCTAGCCTTTTCCACCTCCCCCTCTACCTTTACCCTTTCTCCCTCTTCAAGAGATGTTTTAATTGATTCTACATTGGTAAACAAAGTATTTGCATCCATTATAACCTTTCTTTTCTGTTTCTGAAACTCTAACTCTACCACATGCATCTATAGTCATTTATTTTCAGCATATAACTTAGCTTAATTCACTACTGCATGGCAAAGAGCCTTTTCTGGCTATCTGAAATGCTATCTGCGAACTTGTTGTAAGCTCCCTTAGCTTAGAACCAGAGTTGTAGATATCAGTAGAGTGTTGGGGTAAGAAAGGTATAATCTGCATTGGTACTTTAGACATATGTTAGTCTTATAGGCTTGTGGGGGCTTGCAGATAATATAGAATAGTTGGAGAAAATTTGTGAATTTGTGAAGAATGTTAACCTTTACTTACATTTCAAGAAAAGATCCCAGCTGCCAACCAACCAGAGTAGTGTATACCAGGAGTAATATTTGGCTGCGACCCTTTTGATATGCTGGAATAAAGCTGTGCTTCTTAATAGGACCAACATCCTCTAAGTTAGCAAACTCTTCTACTTTCTTTCCAGTAGTCAGGCTAGAGTTGGGAGAGGGCACCAAGGTTGAGAGGCAGCAGGAGAGAGCCCGAGTGAGCCACATGATATAAAATATCAATATAGTTCTGCTTGCAAATGCAAATGAATTCGACATTATGGTGACTTTCATGGCTATCCAAAACTAAGATACCATAAACAATCGGGCTCTCTGAGAGCTTGTACTCAGTTTCAGGTCAGAATATTTCCTCTGAAAGTGTAGCCCAATTTCGTTTTACGTCTAACCTTTCGATAGTATAGTTACCAGCCAGTCAGGGACCTTCTCTGCAGTAAACCCAGAAGTTTTTAACCCCTTTCCTTTAAATTAAATCAAAGACTAAATAAGTCAACCAACTCCTCTAATTACCTTAAGAAACAATACCTATTCACATGCTCTAGGCACTTGCATATATGTTTGGTGCTTTCCTTGAAATCCCAGGATGACTCTCTTGGTACAAACACCAAGAGCAATCCTTTAGGTATCCTGTTCTAAACATCAGCATCTTGAGTCTTGTAGTAGGTATGGAGGGTCTCAAAACAAGGATAAAATGATTCGATATGCTTTGGCTGAGTACCTCGAGTCCAAGTTCACATAACAAGCTTCCTGATCATGCTGGAAATTTCTTGATTTCCCTTCATCAAAGTGTTAACAAATAGCTTGCTAAGGGGTACCAGGTATCCTGACATTGGCAGAATAACGGAAGCCAACTCTCTTGCCCATGATTGTGATAGAGCACAGCCGCATGCTTCTTACTCCCTTGTCCAATCACATAATGACTTTTCCTGAACAGCAGGAAGATATTGTTGGTAGTGGTGACTAGCATGTGATGTTGATCTGCCAGCATGGCGACCTTGCAGTCTTCAACAAGAAACTCCATAGTCAATTGCTGTTTTTCTCTCGGAAACATAGTTTTCTCTAGCTGCAAGTGCTAACAGAATTGCTTCTTCCCGACTCTGAATGTTGCAGTACTTTTTGCTGTTTATGGAGGGCAGCATGGAGCATGGAAGGTTGATTGACAGTGGTCGTCACAGTGGCCGAAAAAAAAAAAAACTCAGGATTGTCCAAATCCCCGTACTCGTAATTACCCTACCCTAACTTATTCTTATTATCTATTATTCAAGTCCGCAATGTCACGCTTCCAACGACGGACACTACACCAGGCAAAACAATCAACCCCCTACTTGTCTCTTGGAATACTGGCGCTGGTATTCTCTATGTTCACTTACTGTCCCTATCCAACCCCCATTCCTCACGGGAGTTAACACAATGACTAAATTCAAAAAATGACGGACGGCACAAGAATAGCTAATAATATCCCCTATTTTGTCCATTTGATTCCATCTATTCTAATGTACTCGTATATAGAGGCGTGTGGGGGGAATCTGCGGTAATCCAGGAGTGTCTAATTTATACGGGGGGTTGACGTCGGCTGGTTGGCCGAACTCAGTAGAGAGCATTGCGATATTCTCAAGAAAGTTCAATGACATTCTTTATCGCGTTGGGTTGTGCGGTACAAGTGCAGTGTGGGTGCTAGGGTTGTTTGTGGAATTGTCATATGGGTCGTGTGGTGGTGGTGGTGGTGGTGGTGGTGGTGGTTGTGATGTGGTTTCTCGCAGATTGGTAGACTTGGTTGTGTAGTTGTGGTGTTTGTCTCTGGTATGCTTACGAAGCGGTGAGGGATGATGGGTCGATACGGTAGTGGATGTTTGGGATGTTGTACTGTGCAGGTGAGCGACAGCTTGGGGATTACGGTGTTTGCGCTCGGAGTGCCAGGTGCTAGGCTGGTAGTCTTATCAATCATTGGCCTGCGTAGTATTCATAAATCTGCTATCGTACATACGGGCTACATACGGGCCACCCTCGTGAAGGTATGATGGTCCAGGGATTCCTAAGAATGGATAAAAATCCTAGATAATATTTTGAACTCATGACAACTCGCTCTATCCTAATGCAAGTAGGCACATACAGCAAAACGAGCTCTAGCCTCCGCCTAGCATTTAGTACAAAAATGGAACCCTCCGGTTCTACAGTCTGTCATAACCCAGCCGGAAACGACTACCATAGAAGGAATTGAGGGAAAAAAAAAAATGACAAAAATAATAAAAAAAAAACAATGAGTTTTAGATCTTGACACTAGCCAACTTTTCAACAGCTTTCTGCTCATATGTAGGATAATCAATGTATCCAGCAGGTCCAGAAACGTGGAAGGTACTGCGGTCGTAGTGTGCCAAAGGCCATCCATTCCTTAGCCTGTCGACGATATCCGGGTTACTAATGAAGTAACGACCAAAGACAATTCCCTCTGCCCCACCACTCTCAATTGTACTCCCAGAATTGGTATCGTTGAAACCCCCAGCAGCGAGCAAAGGGGTTCCATGCAAGAGTCTCTTAAAGGGCTTGAGGGTGAGGTAGTCAGCGGCATCTTCGTCGGGAATACCTTTTGCCTTAGCAATAGCGAGGAGCTTCTCCATCTTTCGATCACTTGCCATGGTCAACTCCGAGCGCGGCTCGATGAGGTGCACGTATGCTAGTCCCTTCCGACCGACCTTCTCGATGACATAGCCGTAGTGCTCGTGGATGTCGGAGGTATCGGTGCCCTGGAAGAAGCCGAAGGGGGAGAAACGGATTCCAACGCGGTTGGCCCCAATGGCAGCGATAATCTCGTCGGCTACTTCGAGGACAATACGGCCGCGGTTTTCGGTGCTGCCACCGTAAGTGTCGGTGCGGATGTTGATGTTGTCACAGATGAACTGATTGAGGAGGTAACCATTTGCGGCATGCTATGTTCCGGGAGTGTTAGCGCAGTGTATTTCAGTGATATGTCAGAGAAGAGCCTACGATTTCAACACCGTCGAAGCCGGCAGCGATTGCGCACTTGGAGGCATGGACGTAGTCGGCAATTGTGTCCTGGATCTCTTCAATGGTCATTTCCTTGGGAGTGACGGGGTCCTTTGGCCCCTCTGGGGTGAAGAGAACCTTGGAGTTCTCTAGCTTGGTGGCAGAGGGCCCAAGCGGGGTTCTTCCGCCCAAGTTGATGGGATGGGTCGTTCTCCCAACGTGCCACAATTGGCAGTAGATGAAGCCACCCTTTGAATGAACAGCGTCGGTCACTTTCTTCCAAGCGCGGATTTGTTCAGGAGTAAATATTCCCGGGGCACCGGGGTAGCTTCCAGCCTACAGTACTTGTTAGAATGGAGGAACGCCTCTAATTGAATGATCATGAAAATTCACCATGACTGAGATGTTTGTAGCCTCTGTAATGATGAGGCCACCTTCGCTGGCCCGCTGCCTGTAGTACTCGACGACATTTTCGTCAGGAATGTGCCCAGGTGAGCGGGTTCTTGTCAATGGGGCCATAATGATGCGGTGCTTCAAGTCCATCTTCCCCAACTTGAGAGGGGTAAAGAGGTTGGAGTTGGCCTTGGAGGCATTAGCAACTGGTGTCTGCGAGATGGTCATTGTGGTTGTAGAGGACTCAAAGAGTGATGGGGGTCGAAGTGGTATATGGGTAAAATAGGGATAGTGGTATCGGAGTAGTAAGATGTACTGGATTGTGCGAGTGATGGGAACCTACGACGAGGGGGAAACCCGACGCCTTTTATGAGAGGATAGGTGGTGGGGGGGGGTGGGAAGAAAGCGATACTGCAAGAGCCCGAACAATTGGACCGCGGGCTAGGAAGTTGGAATCGCCTCTGCTAGTGAGGTCTCACTTTTTTATCAATCTCGGAGAGTAGGGTTTCCAAGGTGTTTTTTTCCGCCTCGCTTCTGGAGGACTATCTGGCGGCACATGGTCGAATTGTTCGAGTTCTTACGGTAGATGGAAGGAGAATGAGTTCTCGTGGATGTGGTACCATGCCGGCACTAACCAAGCGGAAGGTTCTAGCCAGGTTCTGAGCCGCCGCAGTATGCTGTACTCGAGTACTCAAGTACTATACTGCCGGAATGATAGTAGATCTGTGCAACCGTGAAGATCGATAACTAGACTAAATGCGGTTCAAAGTGCCTAAAAGTGGCCTCGGATGGAACAGGAATTCCGTTGCAACTGATCGGAGTTGAGCCAACAATTGCCAGGACACCATCCCTGGCCCTGTTTTCGAATTATCGCCTAGGAAGGCCAAAAGAGCACGTTTCCCATGTTACAGAGAAGGTATAGACGCTCCGGAGAAACTATGTAAAATATTAGTAAGGTTAAGAATAGCTTGGGAAGAGAAAAATATTGATGATTGTATGAACAAACCTCAAGAGAGAGTATTACCATTATGGGTCCATACGATAGTGGTGAGGAAGAAGCTCTTAGGATTTTAGGAGTGATGCGAATAATGAACTTGCTGACCGTGAAGACAAGGACAAGGATGAAAGAGAGGGGAAGGGTGGGAGTGAAGCTAGGGGTAAAGGAGTAGAGCATGAAATCATTCACCAAAATGCTTTGAAAAATATGATTCGAAATGGAAATACATTCAAGAAAAGGCTTCCCTCCTATAATATGGTAGCTTGAGCCTCCTCTTTAGAATATACAGTATCGAGATTGCTTAGGGGGCTTTATGCCAGCTAATTTGACAACTTGAGCTTGAGGAAAGTAATGCTTATAAGAGCTGGAAGTAGCTATTTCAATAAGAATATATTTTGCCAATATATATATATATATATATATATATAACATCCTTCGTCATCTCTACACACCCGGCGATTGAAATCTCAACACCACAAGAAATCATCACCACTTTCGTTTCGACTCATCCTCACCCTTTGGCCATGCCAGGGGGTGGGGATCTGTCTTAATGATTCCCTCCTCTCCGTGCTCATTAGGGTCTACCCCTTTGAGTTTCCTCTCTCCTCTTCTTCCATCTTTGTTGATGGTTCCTCTCCTTTCCCTGCCTTTGTTTGCCATGCTTAGCTTTTTTTTTTGCTCTGCCTCGCTTAACATTTGCATGGTCGGGAATTCCCTCTGACCTCCCTATACGGCTGGGAGACAGGGTTGCAGTAGGGGGAAACCTTCTACAGGCCTACAGTTGAATTGGCACTCTGATGGTCGATTCCCCCACTCTCACTTTGATGAGAACTGCCTAGATGGCCACGCACACGATTCCGTTGGTCCTTAGGGTCTACCCCTCCTCCATCCTCACCTCCTGACGGTTGATCGGCTGGTACCCTACTGCTCACCTAGCTGGCACCTTACTGCCCCCCCTAAGCTGGTACCTTACTACCACCCCCAGGCTGACACTCCGTCCTCTGGTCTCAGCACTGGGCCCTGCGACAAGCTGGCTTCGCTTCTTTAGGGTCCTCTTCTGAGGGGGCCCCTTTCCACTCTTGGTGCCGGGCTATATGCCCACAGGAATGTCTTCCTACTTTGTGCCCTTGCCGGCTTATTATGGGAGCTGGAACTACCTGTGTCTGGTACCTAGGCCTTTGATTTGACTTCGGTCTTAGGTGTTGGGGTTTTCTTGTTTTGTGTTCTCTTTTGCTGCATTTGGCTGGTTCACTGTCGGGGCTTGGAGTTGTTTTCATGTTGGTTTTGGTGGCTCTCTGGTTGAAATTACTGCGTGGCGGCTTGTTAGGATGGTTTTTTACACCGGTTGGGTCAGGCTTCCCTTACGGTTTTTCCTTAGCTTTCCGGGGTCAGGGCAGGGGTGGAGGTTTGTTTACTGCCATAGCTAGCGCTGCATGTAGATTCTGTACCTTAAACATGAATAAAAACTGAATTAATAATAATAATATATATATATATAATTAATTACAGGTTCATGTCCATGATAGCAATAATACCTTGATATATGATATCTATAAATATTTCTGTAGAGGCTGCCTATTAGTATGTTAAGCTCTTCATAGAATTGGCAATATATCTATTCAGAATGCAGTCAAAGCTGACAGATTTAGTTACAGATATCAGGAACCACCTTTTGGCATCTGCATTTCTTTACCCTTTATTCACAATTTTAACCATATCCATCTCCTCACTCTTCTCCTTTATCATATTCCTATCAAAGTTGATATCATATTATTTTCAAATATAATTCACCTTTAACCTACTCACTTACAAGAAAATATATTGCCTACAGGTGTGCTACTTCAATGTTCCATCTGGGTGACAGGATATTGTATTTCTCATACCCACCAATATTGTTATCAAATAACACTTATACTAATTTTTCCATGGAGCTACTGTTGGTATTAGAGCTAATAGAGGATACATGAGAGGTGCAACGAGTAATTAGCTACATAGTACATGAATCTTTAATATTCTGGGTATTGGTATAATTGATTCTTTCTATCTACCCAGTCAAAATTATCCTGTTGTATCATTCTTTTCTAATCAAGCAAACCAACTTCATGACTATTTTCATTCTATCATCATATACATATTTTCATTACCTATATTATATCTGCCCAGTTTTCATCTGATTACTTGAGTCCTCCAACTTGACCATTTTTTCTACATTTCTGACCAACTCAGTACTTTGATGCAAGACCCTATTTTCTTGGAGAACTCGATCTCTATTTTCATGTCTGAGAGCTTGTATTAGAATTCAAAACTCTCAGGTGGGCAGCCACACTGTACCCCTATAGGTAGTTGATACCACCAGAGGGCAGCCAACTGGAAGGTAAGCCAGGACCTAGGATGGGGTAATTGTGGTTCCTTAGAATCATGTAGCTGAATCAGGGGTATATAATATGTATTGAGTACGCCAAATGTAAGTAAATTGACTGCTGATATTCACTCAGTCCTGACATATGACCCTTTGATATATCCCCTCTAGCAGCTTCTCACAAGGTATCAACAGGATGGACTTTGTCCAATAGAATAGAGACCACTGGGAGCATATTTTCTAGGATACAGCTACTCCACTGGAATTGCTGAACTCCACTGTATTCTATCACAATCCTCCTCACCTGAAACACTGTAGGTGCCTGCTATTATTTCTAAAAACATGGAGCGCAAGTAACTTATCCTTAATTTTGAGATATGGAATTCGAAGTTTGCCAATCCCAGGGAGCTTTCTGTCTCTCTGTACAGATACTACATGCAGGGAAATCATGGGTCACCTTATTCTTCACTTTCCATCATCAAGAGCATTGGGGTATAGCAGTGATGACAGCAATTGTGCAAAATTGATATCATACAATGACCCACATTCTACACTATTTATACTATGCTTAATGAACACCTAGGCCTATAAGACTAATCAATTCTAAAGCAAGTCTGTCAATGCAAAAGAAGTTTAGGTTCTGTAGTGCTTAGATAGAGTATGATATGATATTAGAATTCAATTTGTGGATTTGAAATTCCTTTTTGCTAATAGGGCAATACTAGAAGGATGACATACATAACCAGAAGCAGGGGCCTTCTGGTTCAAATTAATTATATGGGCGTAAATCTAATACTCTGGCAATAAATTAGTCCCAGATATGAGGGAAATTATTGTTAACTGAGTAACTAGTGTCCAAATACAATACTAATTGTAAATACTATTAATGGCTGGTAGGGGTGTATTTTAGGATTTTATGAGAAGGCATTAGAAATTGCAGATCTAAGGAGTATTTTCATAGGCTGTGATATTGTAACGGAATCCTACTATGTTTCTACTATTACTACTGACTTGATATTGGTTATTACATATTTGGGTTTATACCTGATAAGCACTACTATTTAGTTGTTCCTTCCTGCTTGGTTATGACTTCCTAACTGGTTATTCTTTCCTTGTTTCACTTATGACTACCCCTCCTTGCTTATACCCATTTGGGTATTGCTATCCTCCTGCTATACCTACTGGATATGTATAGTATTACTAATCTCTTGTTACTTCTTGTTTGGATTCTATTACTTGTTTTGTTAGCCCCATCCTGTCGCTTTTAACCCTCTATTGTCAGAATATGGTTACCTTGTTATGCTGCTTATGTTAGCATGTTTGTTGGACAGGATGTTTGCGCTTTTGTTTAGTTTTCCTAGCTACAATCTTTTGCATTTAAAGAGCCTGCAATCCCTTAAGGATTCAGACTCTCAAGCCTCATAGGACTATCATCTTTAATACTACATGTTGAACTGTCAATTTATTAGTTCCATACCTTTTACCTTGTCTATTGAAGACCTATCCAACGACGCTTCTCCCCCTATCCTAATAGTATCTTCAGAGTCCATCTGGGATTCTCGAGATACTTGGGAGTTGGTTACAGATATCATATACAGTGTCTATCAGATATCGGACAGAGCAAGGGATACTGTGCTCCCCATATTACTATATAAGTATTGCGATAAAAGTGGTTTCTTGAAAGAGATTATACAATTAAATCAATATCTATAACAAATTGCCCTAGAATAGAGCTTCTAAGAGCAAGGGTCATTCCTATTTACCAACAAGAATCTATTTATCTGAACCTACAAATATTATACCTCTCACCCACAACTACCGGGTCACAGATTGAACAAAATACATCAATATTGGATACTATCCTGTTAGAGAACTATATGAGAAAGGAGTTATCACTAGGGTTAGAGTTGAGTCAGAAAGTAATCTATCAGATCTATAAACTATGGAATTGTCATGGGTTTCATTTGAGGAATTACTGATGATGATAGAAATGGTAATATAGGGGAAGTGTTGGAAAATAAGTTATGATATTCTATGTAGTTATTTGTATATGTGAATCATGTAATACGTATACATGTGATAAGTCATATATATGGTTGGATTTCATATGACACAAGATGGATATAAATATTTCTGATTTTCTTCAAATGTATCCTCACAACTTGATAGTGCAAATGTGGAATCTCACCTTTTACTCTATAAGATAATGTGTTCAATTCTCAGTGCTGCCTTATTAATTATAAGAGACAGCCTTTGATACTGCAATATTTTCACAATCTATTACATAAGTTTTTTCAAAATAATTATTTTTTGAATATAATCATATTATTATATTATTCCAAAATCAAACCCAATACAGATACAGTAAATAAGAAAATGTAAAATATATCTAATAAATGAATAAGAAAGGATTAAGGTTAAGGTGTTTATAAAGTAGTCAATAGATATTTTCAACTAGTTGAGAAATAGTCTGTAAGTAGCAGAATTATTTCTCATATTACTATAATGTTTCTAGATAAATAAATTGTCATAGGAGTATTGGCTAATATGTAAAAACACTCAAGTACTCAATTTTAAAGCAATATTAGACTTTGTTGTAATAATAACAATTATTATTATTATTATTATTTTTAAAAAAGGAGTTTTTGATGGCAAATAAATCTTGTATAATTAATTCTCTATTACTCTGAAGGGACTCGGTGGTATTTGAAGGATATTGCACATATGGGTATGGCAATTGGGACCTGTGCCATAAAATAAAATCAAAATCAAGTTCAAAATTTATCAGCTCTAATACATAGTTAAGTTATAACAATAAATAGAAATTTCTGGCAGTGGATTTCTTTTCATATAATATTATCATAATATTATGATACTATATTAGAGATTGTTAGCAGGAACCCTGAAGGGATAGAGGGTCATTTACTGCAGCTGTATTGTTAAAGTATATGCCCGGCATTATTGAAATGAACATTTGCTTTAAGTTTTGTCTAATCTAAACACTTTGGTTTTCCGTAAACGACAGTACAACATATCCGGATTCTGTTGTTGCTTGAGCCACTATTCGTTGTTTCCTTGAGTGCCATAGAACTGTAGGCCCATGAGTCTGTACAATTAATCCAGTGAAGAATTATCTATTATGGAGGTTCGAGGTATAGAAACTGTCGCTATAGACATCTACTGGTAAAGCCTTTATATTCTGTCAGAACTTTAGTCTTTTGTCCTGAGTACCTTTAGGACACCGAAGTTCTGCTTTGGCAGGCATTAAGTTTGTATTTGTTGAGTAGGATGCAATCTGACTGAGGAAGGCAGTTGAATATGCAATGTCTACTTGGGTAGCAACAGCAGTATATATCAAGGATCCTATTATGGATTGCAATATTTTCTGATCGCATAGTTCCTTGTCAGGAATTGCCTTAACAAGTGGTAAGTGTACTTGGATTAGGGCTTTGGCTTCGTTTGCATGAGTTATACCAAATCATTGAAGAATTTGCAGTATGTCTCTTTCCTGGTATAGTTTGACAATGGTTTTTAATCTTCTTATTTTATTATGGAGTAGCATAGATGCCTCTCCAGAATTGGTACACTGAAAGTGGGATTGCAGTTTGTCAACACATTGGTTGAATTTGGAGGGATTTTCAGTCAAGAGAATATCATCGACGTATATGCAATAGTTTAAATCTGTTGCAATTAGAATACATGCATAGAAGTTAGTAACCTTCACGTTGATCGTTTGTAAGGCTTAGGTAAGCTGTAGATACCATAAGAGTGGAGATTTTTTAAGACTATAGATTGCTTTCTGCAGCTTGTATACTTTTCGTGGTATATAGTATCCTTCTGGAATATCTAGATATACTTCATAGTCAATGTTGCCATACAGGAATGTGCTTTTGATGTCTAGGTGTTGTAGGACGTATTTTCTCTTGATTGCTAGACTTAACAGTACCTGTAATGACTCTAGCCATCCCACATGAGCATATAGCGCTTTGAGGTCTTCCCAAGGTTGTTGGCGGACCCCTTTTGTACAATATCTCCATTTTCGCCTATAAATTGTTCTATGCATTTTAACCTTGGTCTTATATACCCTTCGTCCTTCAAGAACTCTTGTTCGTATTTGGTCAGTCAACTTTGTCCGCAACCTTTCTGCCTTTCAGAATATCCATTTCCTTGTCCATTCCTATTTGCCATTTAGTCTGTTCTTGTAACTTCATTGCTTCTGCGTAGCTGGTAGGGTCAGGCTTGTGGTAGGAGAGTCTACCAAAGGCTTCCTTACTCAAGGTGGTCTGGTGTTGTCGAATTTTATAAAGAATAACTTCGTGTTGCAACATATATTGTGGAATGATTTGTTCGATTATTCCTGACCCTCAATGGCCTCTCATGTAGCTTGTGAATATTTCATCACACTTTCTCAATTTGGCATTCAAATCTTTTAGCTTAGCTTTGGCTAGGTATTTTCAATACTTTATACCTTTGATGAAATGGATTGGCCTACGGATCGATAGTGGTCTTAGAGGTTTATCAGAGTATGCTCCTAGTACCACAGTGTCTACGGAGGGGTCTTCATATTCAACTCAAGGTATACTTTCAACTAGTTCTTTGTTTGTAGAATGTCTTCTATTTCTGTAATTGTAGCAGTATTTCCTAGATTACATTCAAATGAGTTTCCATTCACGATTCTTAACCTAACGGCTCTTACTTCAGTTACCTTATGTCAGTTATGTATGTAAATTCGATATACACTATGACTGCAGGTGTAGCCTACTGGGTGCCCTTCCTTGGCTCTAGGGTCCAATTAGGTTCCTTTTCTGAAGGAATGTGAACTGTCATAGATGTGAACCAAGGACATAGGTAGTTAATATTAGGTTTCATAATATATAGGTATTTGAAGGGTGTTATAATTATCATAGACTGTCATTGTCTGTTGTATAGGTTGGCAGCAGTGGAGTATGCTTCTCCCCATAAATACCACCAATCAGCTGGCAATATATATCATACAATAGTTGTAGGTCTATCCTTCATTTATTCAGCACACACTTTGATTCCCGGTTATAGGAAGGCGATGTAGTATAGATAGAACCTTTTTCCTTTGGGAACTGGGATACTGACTGGTTTACATACTTTGTTCCATTATGACTGTGAAAATGGTTGCTTCATATTTCAAATTATATATATATCAGGTCCCAGAAGTTATGAATTAGTTTCTCAGCTCCTTCTTTAGACTTTAGTAAGTATAGCCAATAGTATCTGGCTTAGTCTTCCAGGAATGTGATGTAATATTCGCTATTTCCCCAAAGTTCGGACTGATATATGACCGCTTATATCTCAATAGATTTTCTTAAAAGGCTTCTTTGTTTCGAAATTGTTTCCAAGTGGTGCACTATGTATTGATTTTTGCAACTTGCAAGATGTGTGCAAGATGGCTTTCTTCATAAGGTGTCATAATAGCCTTGCCACCATGTGTTCTTATATAATACAGTCTGTCCTTTTTCTCTGCAATAATAAATATCCTTGCATCCTTCACATATCTTCTTTCCCCTTTCTCGATTTACACTCTTGCTCCAATATTATCAATCCTTGATTCAGACAATAAGGAGTACCAAAACGCTGCTACATACAGTACTCTTCAGAGTTAAACTGGATATCTAGATTTGTCCAGCAGTTGCATAGGGATATGAAGGTCTCCAGTTCTGGTTGCTTGATGAGTTCTGCTATTGCTATCTACTGTTTCGATGGTTGCCTAGGAGGTGATAGGTTTAGGAAGTCACTTTCGTTTGGTGAAATATGAGATCTGGCTCCTGAATAACAAAGGAAATTTATTTTTATCCTCCTATCCCCTCTTATTCATAAATTGTTGATACTTGGTCAACAACACGGTAATGGTAGTGTCAGTAAGATTTATTGATTTTGTTAACTTGTTTCGAATTTTGCTCTTCTTCTCTCTTTCGAGTCCATGGCAATGGCCAGGATCTGGTCATTACCCTCCTTGTCTTGTGCTTTGCACCAGGAATATAACTTGGTTCCTTTTTGTTATAGTGGTACGAATCGTAATTTTTTATCTTTCCTTGATTGAGTTTCCTCAGGTGCTCTCTGGATGAACAATTCCCTTATGTCTACATAATGGTCATCTCCTCTAGCAGACATCATATCATATGAATCTCAATATTGTTCCTTGATCGAAACCAGGAAGAAAGTGTTACGGGGTAGCCAATTCGGTACTGTTGAATTGACTAGGCCGTGCTCGTATCGAGAAAATTGGAGAATTGTCTGGAAAGCTTGCTAAAAACTATGATTAAGATAAAAGAGTTCTTGAAGGCTCTATAAGTTCTTTTATTGTTAAGGTCTCTTCTCCGTTTCTTGATGATCCCTTAACTATGGGGGAGTGCTAACTATTTATGAACTTTTCCCAGTACTTAGGTTGGCCATTTAAAAGAAGTATCGCTGGAATCTTTGGCCATGGTGTAAACAGTGCGAACACAGTTTGACCCTGAAGATGTATGACCCCACTACAGCAAATGATCCCCTAGACTATCTATTTCCCTGAGGGTGTTAAGCACTCCACCAGTAGATAGCCTTCGATCTCTTTGCTAAATGAACCAAGTTCAAGTTGATGCCGCCCATTTGTGAACAGTATAAGGAATACCAGGTGATCAGTCTGGATGGCTGTCTTTCCTGCATATATGCACTCATGTGCAGATGCATTCAGATTATCAAGAATGCCGAATACGTAATAGATCCACTTGGATAAATTACTCTATCATCTTTCACCGAGGCTGAGTAGTTCTGAATACGATCCTACTTCTTGGCTGTGTGGGTTGTAGTCAATATAGATACCTCCCAGGCTATATACCATCTTATCTTTAGACTCGAAAGTTTAGTACCATATCCCATATGTGTAACAACAGCTCCCCCTTCCTAAGCTTGGTCTCGAAGCATTTCTTCTATTTGATATTCCTCAGGGTAGGGTTAAAAAACCTTCTGCGCTAACTTGGCCACAGCAGGAAAAACCTTTCCATAGATACCATCTAGCCTAACTTTGGCCTTACCAGATTTTCCCTGTAAAAATCTTCTACCAATTCTTGAGCATGCTCTTAGTGCTCCGGTGGTTCCCAGGTGTTCTCATCTTCGGAACATCCTTTCCACTTGACATAGTATTGAAGTTCTTGGATCGTTTATGGAATGTCCTCTGAATCTTCGCCCATAAGTGATTATTTCACTCTTTATGATTTTTTCCACTTCCCATTTATGGTCACCTTAAACATCTTCTAGCGCCTAGGGTAGTTGTTCTTGGCCAGGTCAAACTGATTTTGGTATAGCTCGAGTAGCGATACATGGAATACCAGATGGATTTTCCATCACTCTCATAATTCTAGTTTGTAGGAAAGGTTGCCTTGTTGCTCTAGGATTTTAAAAGGGCTATATAATTTTGGCGCTAACTTCTTTGACAGTCGCTTGGTGTAGATATTCATCGCGTTTAGCATAACCCAGGCGCCAATTTTGAAGTCTGGTTGACTCTGAGCTTTGCAGTCATAGTACTTGTTGATCCCTTCACGAGTCTTCTCCAGGGATTCCTGTGCCTTTTCATATATAGCTTTCATCCAGAGAGCATACATAATGGCTCACAGATTCTGAGCTTCTCGCACCTTTATCCATTCTGTTTGACGATGGAAACCATAATTTGTGAAGAAAGGGATTATTCTATGTGGGCTTGTTACCGAGTTATTATATGCATACTCAGATAACAGCAGTAGATCGAACCAGTCATCCTGATCATAGTTGACAAATATTCAAGGTAGCCTCCTAGCACTTGGTGGACTCTTTTAGTTTGTCGATCAGTTTGAGGATAGTAAGCTGTAGCCATCTTTCCTTTGATGCTTAATGTCTTGCACAATGATTCCCAAAATTCTCCGTCAAACTTTGTGTCCATGTCGGAAATGATTTCTGTTGGTAACCCATCAAGTTTCCAAACTTCTTTGATGAATTCCACAGCAAAGTCCTTTCCAGTCACGCTTTCTTCTAAGACAATAAAGTGTGCCATTTTGGAGAACCGGTCAACCACAACCATGATCTGGCTGTATCCTACAGATTTGGGAAGTTGTATGATAAAATCTACCAAGGTAGATGTCCAAGCAGCAAATGGAACCTGTAGTGGTTGTAACAGCCCAAAGCGTGCATGTCTTGGTGCCTTAGCCTTTTGGCACTCAGTACACAATCGTACATGATCGTTTATCCAGTTCGCGATTCCTTTCTAGTAAAAGTCTCTAGTGATAATTTCCAGAGTCCTATCTTGACTGAAATGTCCTGCGATCTTAGAGTCTTGACAGCTTTGTGCAATATCTGTCAGCAGGGTTTCGTTTTCAGGAACATATAGGCGTTCTATATAGAAGAGCATTCCTTCGGTTAGGGTCCATGGTTTTGGCATTTACTTACCATCATTCGGTAAACTTTCCAGTTCCTTCTTTCCTTCTAGCTAATCTGGATCCTCATTTGATATTTCTCTTACCCGTTCCAAGAATTTTATATCAAATTTCTTGACTTCGCATTTTGCGATTATTGCATTCGATATTAGTGTTTGTCCCTTAGCGCATATCGGGTATGAGGTAATGTCCGTTGAGTCTAAATATTCGTGCTTTCTGTCAGAATGTAGGAAACATAATTGTGGTTGGTTTTCTTCCAACCGTAAATCTGAACTACCAAACCCTTGGCTTGCTCGCTCAGTTTCATCTAACTCTAATACCTCCTGAAGTTCTCTCTCATCAACCTTTTCGACAATCATCTAGGCCCTGCAGTCTCCTGTGTGTACCTGAAAAGGATTGCCAGTAGTGTTAACTAGGAGGATCTTAACCTCTCCTCTATAGTCAGCATCCACCTCTACGGTTCCAATAGAAATACCTTGCTCAACTGCCAATCCACCACGTGGGGCAATACGCGCATATATTCCAATTGGTAATCTGAAAGCTAATCCTGTCCCTATACCCACTGGCCCTTTCAAAGGAACTGTGTTTTCTTCAGTACTGTATAGGTCATGACAAGTGGCTAGCTTGGAACCTCGAGTTGGGATTCTTACTTTGTGTTGAAGTCTTTGAATCATAATCGTATTGTTCCGTTCCTCTAGAGGCAACTGCTGACTGAGGTGTTCGCAGTTTTCTTTTACCTATATAATTGCGACATCTAAGTTTTGGTTATTCTGCAGGTTTTCAAAGTGATGATACTGAAGTATAGCCTGCTAGGCATGCTCAGCTCCCTCCACAGGGCGGTACTCTGGCCACCTGCTTAAAGCATCAGGTTCGCCCCTGTGGTTCCAGGTCGGTAAATTATCTAAAAGTTAAAATCAGTGAGCTTCTGAGCCACGCGGCTTTGTCTTGCCGACCAGGCCTTTTTTGTGAAGAAATATTGTAGGTTTTGATGATAGGTATATATTGTGAAAGGTTCATCAGTCCCAGCAGGATAGTGTCGCCATTCTTCCAACGCAACTAATATTGCCAACAATTCCTTGTCATGAATGTCATAATTGCGTTCAGCAGGTGTCAACTTTTGACAATGGAAAGCAACAGGATGTAGTTTTTTGTCTAAATATT
This sequence comes from Tuber calosporum, assembly GCA_003316355.1. NCBI lineage: Eukaryota > Fungi > Ascomycota > Pezizomycetes > Pezizales > Tuberaceae > Tuber > Tuber calosporum. Next base: position 21,447 of record QFET01002140.1, read on the forward strand.
GAGAAAGGACACATCCAAGGGCGCAATCACTGGCATCCGTTTCCACTACTGTTTGCCTGTCCAGATGGAAATGAAATAATATCGGAGCTGTGATGAACCAACATTTGAGCTCCTCAAACGCCTGCTGTTGCCTTTCACCCCAAGAAAAATACTGAGAGTTTCCCTTAAGCAATCAGTAATTGGCCCATATAGTGCGGATAAATTCTTTATCTACCGCTGGTAGAAGTTGGCAAAGCCCATAAATATTTGAATTTCATTTACCGAGGTGGGTAGTTTCCAGGCCTTGATTGATTCCACCTTTCCCTTAAGCGAGATGGCCATTCTGTATACTCGCAGTCTTTCTAGGACTTTTCTAACCAATATCACATGATCCTTCTCGGATTTAGAGTATATAAGTATATCATCAATGTATACTACAACTCCTTCATCGAGGAAATCTTTCAGGATCATAGTCATTATTCATTGGAAGGTGGCTGGTGCATTTAGCAGACTGAACGGCATTACATTATATTCATATAAGTCATATTGTGTTCGAATAGTGGTTTTCCATTCATCACCTTTCCTTATACGGATCAGGTGGTAACCGTCCTTCAGATCCAGCTATGTAAAAATTGTGGCTCCTGCGACACGGTCACGTAGTTCTGTCATAAGGGGTAGTTGATATTTGTTGTGGATAGTGACTTGGTTTAGTCCTCGGTAGTCAACTACCAACCTAAGACGTCCATCTGGTTTCAGAACAAAAAGTATCAGTGCTCGAGCCGGTGATTTGCTAAGGGAAATTTTTCCTTGTTGTAACATTCATCCAGATATATTTGCAGTGCTTTTAACTGCTTTTTTGAGAGTGGATAAATTGGTCCTCAAGGTGATTGGGAATCCGGTTTGAGGTCAACAGCGTGATCGAAGGTCTGATGAGCGGATAGTTTGGCCGTTGATGACGGGTGGAAAAGGTCTTTGTAGTTATGGTATTGGACGGGTAGTGTATCAAGGATTATATCTTCCTCATTATCCACTATTACAATTCTTCAAAAAACCACTGCCTCTGGATCTTCCAAAACCGGCTCATCCCTCTCAATTAATATTCCTTCATACTAGGGTAGGGGGTGAAGTTGACATCCAGGAGACTCAAACCTACACCTTCCTGGGTCTTGAATTTCCGTTATAGGATGTTCATTATTCCACTACCCAAATGGAATTATTATTCCATAATTCCCTGTTGGTGCGATCTCGCACACAACCTTTGATAAGTGTTTATTTTTCCCAATTTCTAGGTAAAGGGGAAAGGTGAAATCCCTTCCAGTAGAAAATTCGTCTCCAGTAAAACCCAAAATTGGTATCAGATCCTCACGGGACTTGTACGTAATATTTAATTCCTTGATTAAATTTTCATGTATAACAAAGATATTGGATCTTGAGTCTAATAAGACTTATATGCGATATCGTTTCCCGTACATAAAGATATCTGCAGTTCCTTCAGCATATTGATAGCATTTTGGATCTTCGTGTTTGAGCTACTGTCGCTTATACGATGTTGTTATATCTGTTTATCCTCGCTTAGAAGACATTCTAGTTATATAGCTTGGGTGTTCGTGACAACGCCAGCATTGTTTCGACCTAAGAGGTCTCCTCAGACGAACTAAACCAATAGTCAATTTATTAAGATTCTGGGCAGCCCACTATGAGCAGTCTTAAACCCCTGCTGAGGAGCTCCCAAAAAATTGAAACCTCCGTGAATAGGGGAGAAACCTGTAAAACGCCATAAAAATGCAATAAAAATTATTCTTCTCAGCCTCACCTGTAGGATAATACCCTAAAGGAGTAATATTTTTGGAAAATAAATTTTATTTCTGAAAAGAGCAGAAAATTCCGAACATAGTGACTATTTCCGAATTTCTAATATTTTGTTCCAAAGTAGTACTATTTGCAGTTTGGTTGTCGTGGTTGTTATCAGGTCCTAGTTAACTTAGCGCATATCATCAGGTTTCCCAGAAGACTTTACAGCTGTTTAGCTTTGGTCTAGTGGTAAAAGGAGCCTGGCCTGTTCATTTTATCTGCAGGGTCTAGTGTTCAATCCACCCTTATGGCGGATTAAACAACAGTAATTTGTAGAGGAGGCAACTAGGGCTAGAGCATACCAGGGGGTCACCACTGCTACTGCCCAGCACTTCCCTAATGTCTAAAAATGGGAAGCACATCTAAGTGCCTAAAAATGAGATCCTTCTTCTGAAGAAGTAACAAGTAGGAACCTAAAATTAGAACCAATCTGAAGGAAAATAAAAAATAACCAAGATCTCCCTGACGAGGGAGGTCTGATACTCCAGTCCCCTGAATCCAATCAGTTGAAGCACTCTATGGAACCTCATCGAGGTTCCCGGGAACGACGGTTTCAAACATACAAACATGGACCTGCATGCCAATTTTTTTGAAGAATTTTTGAATTCTTTTTATTGTCAGTAACCTTCAAGGTCGTCAAATCCAGCACCCTAGACATGAGGGGTCCCAGTTTCGATTCCGGTAGGTATTGCTAGTCCCCAGAACACCCAATCGCCGTCGCCGTTGGTGCCATTAGGACATTTCTGTATCCGATATTTCCCATAACCTAGGTGCTAGAACGATTATCTGGTTCACCTTTGGCTGTGATGTTCTTACTACGAGAGCAGCCGTCGGTGGTTTGCGGGATATTTTTGGGTGGTCCTTCATTGGTTGCTTAGCGAAAGCTCTTGCTACCACTATGTCCTTTCTTCATTTTTGCCAGGTGTGGTTGTTGAGGCCACAGTGAGTGCAAGCCTTTTCTATCTTTCGCTTATTTACGACGTCTTGTGGGATTCCATTGTGTGCATTCTTCCAGTCAGTATGCTTATCTCTATTATTATTACCCCATTTCATTTCCGATACCCTAGCCTTAGCTGCCTTGCATTGTAATATATTATTTTTTTGCTCCTGGTTGGTGTATCCTTGTTTGGTATTAACTCCTTTACCAGTGTCCTCACACTTTCGTTTGGGTGATCAGCTCTTTGGGGGTTCTCCTTTGGATAATTTTGGCTGTTCCAGAAATTCCTCCTCTTGTCTGCCAACTTCCAGTATGGTTTCCATCCATTCCTGATCGGAGGAGTACTTTAGATGGGATAACCGGTGAAGAATATCTCCAGGAACTTTGCTTTCCACATGTACCTTGCAACTAATTCCTATGAGACTGGCCTTCATGTAGAGATTTTCGAGAAGGAGAAGATAGGTGTATATTTTTCCCTTATAGACTACCTTAGTCATTTCTTCTATGGCTCGTTGTTCCTCCTCGATGCCGATATATCGCTTAGTAATTTCTTGTCGAAAGCGTTCCCTAGTGGAATAGTCCGGGTCTCGGGTGTATCCACCTAATCTACCCATTACCTTCTGGTATTTCTCTGAGAAGGGTGCCACTTTGTTCCCCTTTATTTTCCCCAAGGCAAAAACTATTCGGTGGGCATGATTTTCCCACTGTGTAGGATTGCGATCGAAGTTGGCTTCACAGGCTGTCAACCAGTTTCGAACATCTTGGTTGTCATTACCTGCGATGAAGTAGGTTGGTTCCACTATTAGCTTTACTAGTGGGGAGAGTTGACCGTTACCTGCTAAGAAAGCCATAGTTAACCTTTCCTCAGGTACATTGTTTCTGGGAATGGATGGTAAATGGGAAGCGCGTTCCGGCCTGCCGTCCTTTCTACCCTGACCATCCACCCATCACAATCGGACCCATCATAATCTAGGTCAGGGGCATCAATAAGGTTACCTGGTCGTGGTGGCGGTGGTAGGTTATTTCCTCCATGGTCAACTCCTTTTCCTTTATCCTTCCTTGGAGTTGATGTTGATTCCTTTGTAGGAATATTACCTTCTATTGGTACCATTGTTGGTCCTCAGTTAGACAGTCCTAGATCACCATCACTAGATCCATGCTGTGTTAGTGCAGGTGTTTTTCCGCTAATCGAAGTACCAGAGCATCTAGGTAGGCCTTAATACCCGTGCTCTATTCTTGTTGCTGTTGAGCAGCAATTTCTCGTTGCTCATTCATCCATCTGGTCCATTCCTGTTCCTGTTGGTTCAACTTAGTATTGATGTCCATTAGTGACCTTTCCAGGATTCGGTCCCTTGTTGCTAAGACCTGGGCCTGTTGCTCCTGTTGAGCCTGTAAGCGTCGGCCTCTTCGTGAACCTGGGCACTTAACCTTTACTGTTCCCTTTCAGTGTCGCCACTAAATTGTTCCAATGCACAACTACCTTCCTATATCTCAGCATCATTGATAACTTCACCTCTGGCCATACGGCTCTGCAGCAATTCTAGCATTGTAAAACCCTGCCTAGCCTCCTGTGATAGTGCTGAGATCGCTCTGTGATTCTCATCTGCACTTTATTTTATGGACCGGTCCAGGGAGCCTAATGCATAAACAACATTTTGCTGGAAGTTATCTTGCGTATGGACTGGCTTCTGGGTTCGCACGGCACGTTTCTGAACTCTTGATGGTGGACGACCCAAATGTGTAATAGGAGAGCTGGTACAGCTTTGGGACGGAATTAAGGACGCCGAAGAGGTAGATTCTGTGTCATCCTCTTCAATCATCCGGCCATGTCCCAAAGGATAAGGAATAGGTGTGTCATCATGTGCCATGGCCATGGCACCTTGCTTGGAAACCCAAATAATTTCTGTATAAGAAAATTAAAAATAGCCAGTCGTTTGGCCTTGTAGGCAAAATGGTTGTAACTGGAAGAAAGATTAGTTTGAATAGTGGTTTTATCCGCAAGGTCAGCAACAAGTACTTCTTCAAAAGAGGATATGGTGGATTATTATTTCTATTTTGTAAAAGCAGTTATCCGCTGTGTATCTTGATAATAGATATGTTCTTTATATTTTGGCTGTATGAGAGCAAGTTGTAAGAGTACTACTGCTCGGAGGTCAAGTGCGTACTCTTCGCAGCAGATACGAAATAGGTTGTCAAAGTTGAGAGGTGAGTAGTGCCCACAATGTTGGCACTGATGAAAACTTTGACCGTCAAAGTATTCTTTAAGCGTGAGTAAATGAAGAGTTGCTTTCGTGACTGGAGAGTAACAATATAGAGTTACGGGGTAGCCAATTCAGTAGTGTCGAATTGACTAGGCCGTGCTAGTATCGAGAAAATCAGAGAACTATCAGTAAAGCCCCGTAAAAAGTATGATAAAGATAAAAGGGTTCTCGATGGCTTTATAACTTGTTATATTGTTAAGGTCTCTTCTCCATTGCTTGATGATCCCTTAACTACGGAGGACTGCTAACTATTTATACACTTTTCCCAGTACTTAGGTTGGCCATATAAAAGAAGTATCCTTGGAAACTTCGGCCATGGTTTAAACAATGTGAATACCATTTGACACTGAAGATGTATGCTCCCACTACAGCAAATGATACCCCGGACTGTCTATTTCTCTGAAGGTGTCAAGCACGCCACCAGTAGATTGCCTTCGATCTCTTTTCCAAATGAACTAAGTTCCAGTTGATGCAGCCAATTTGCGAATATCATATGGAATACCAGGTGATCAGTCTGGATGGCCGTCTTTCCTGCATAGATGCACTCTTGTGCAGAGGCATTCGGATTTAAAGATAGCCGAATACATAATAGATCCAATTAGATAAATTACTCTATCATCTTTCACCAAGGCTGTGTAGTTCTGGATACGATCCTATTTCTTGCCAGTGTGGGTTGTAGTCAATATAGTTACCTCCCAGCGCTATATACCATCACATCTTTAGACTCAAAAGTCTAGTAGCATATCCCATATGTGTAACGGAAAGCTCCTTTGGTGACTTCAGACTGAACTACTGCTTTCAAGGTGGTTAAGAGGTCATCAGCCTTTTTGCCCTCTACCTGTGCACTTGTTGCGATAACCAGTTCCTATCATTATTGAAGTTGGAGATGTGTTCAGGGAAGTTTTTACTAGGTGTGAGTATGTTGAAGATGTTTTCCACGAGGACTAGGTTTGTGGAATGTGATTCTTTGTCAAACTGGTCCCTTAGTGACAGCCATGCCTCAGAGGCCAAGTTGTAGAAGGTAATATCCACTGTGCAGGTGTCAGCTGCCAGGTATAGGAACAACTTTCATAGTTGATTTCTCTTGTTCCAGCCTTTGGTCTCTGTTGAGGAGGAAGTTCGTTAATCTGCTGGGTCTTGTTGTATTGTAATGTTGACTATATCCCATAAATCACATACGTTGAAAGTGCTTTTCCAGATTTATCCCCATGACTGGTAGTCTCGTTGTCCTTACAATTTCGAATAGTCCTTTAGCATAAGGTATATGAGTCGGACTGTCGAATCTGGTAGTAATGTATCCTCAGTCGAAATTTCAGTGGTTAATGTGGAAATAGTCTATTGATACTCTAATTTGGGAAGAGAGGAAACAGGTTTCTTTGGCCAATATTTCTAAGACTGTGAAGCATTTTTATTGTGTAGTACTAAAGCTCTAGCTGATATCGAATTCTTCATTACAGAATGTTAGGATGTTTGATTTTGTATCTCGACTTATAGGAAACAGACTTAATCTCCCCCGCATAGGACAGTTACCGATAGATGTAGGGTTGAAATAATCTTCGTCCTTGTCACTTGTTAAAATATATTGCAGGTGTGCAGCTTTGGGTTCAATTTCTGATATCACGTATTCAGATGGATTGTAGTAGGTTATAGCATGTATTTTTATTTCCTGTTTGACTCTGTTCCTGTTTTTGGTAACTTGATAAGTGTGGCTTGTGCAAGTAGTGTCTTTTGGTAAGCCAGATATCTTTACTTGTACCAAGTGTCGTTGTCACAACAAGGATTGGTCCAATGTCGGAATATATGTCAAGTGGTATTGTAGTTTCTGCAATGAACTTCATTATGTTTTCTATAATAGACGTCTGCATAACTCATAGAGGGATATTGGGGATAGGTAGGAGGATATGTAAGTGAAAGGTAACGGTTTTAGCATTTTTTTGTATAAACAGTGTTGTCAGGTGGTATATGGTTACGGTAGCGGAATTCTTACTAACCTGGGCTCAAGACCTGAAAATATTACTCCATCAAAGACTGTCTCTTACAATTTATAAGGTGGTACTGAGATTTGAACACAGCAGTATCTTATAGACTAATAGCTGAGATTCCACAGTTGTGCTATCGAGTTGTAAGGATACATGAGGAGAAAACCAAAATATATATTCCTATCTTGTATCATATCAAATCCAATCATACATATGACTTGTCATATGTGTATGAATTACATGATTCGCATACACACATAACCACATCGAATGTAATAACATATTCTCCAATAGATTTGATATGGTATCTGAGGATACTATTGATTTTAAGGAATATTTTACAAAAACGGTATTGTATATAAGACATTTGCTATTTCTTTCATTTCCCCTTTTGGGAGGTATCATCTTATAGAAGTACTGGACTAAGTTACTACTAACAATCTAACAGGGATATCAGGATAGTTATATATTAGGTACACTGTTCAATGTAACTCCCTAAAGGAATCCTTCTAGCCTTTTCATTAAAACTATGAAGGCACTTGTCAAACTATATCTAATATGAGCAGATTGCTGATGTCAAAGTTATAGCATAGTTATTACCCATCACTGGTTACTGCCTTAAAACATTAAGTACTATCAGGACAGTGCCTGCGAGTTCAACAGTTATTTACAGCTCAATAGTCCATGTATAATTGCCATGGAAATATTATCATTTTATACAATATAACTTTACAGTAGCCTATAGTAAATGGACTCTAAGATCAGATCAGAATACCTATAAAATCTTTACTATATAGTAAATATTTTTGTAAGTGGTTTTATTATACTAGATATTCAGTTTGCTGTAAAATATTATGGAGATTAGCTATAATAGCTCAAGTTTGAGTTATTTATATAATTTAAGCAGAAAATAATAAAGTAGGAGACCAGCTTAGCTGTAAGATGGTATGATGGAAATAATTAAACTATGAAGCACGGTAGTGGTAGAATGATAAACAGGAGAGTTATTAACATGTTTACTTGTAAGGTGATATTAGATAATGAAATTTCCAGGCAACGACCAATGAACAGTTGAGCTGTAAAAGACTGTTGGGCTGTCGGGTACGATAATGGGTATGATATATGAGTGACATACGATTATTCTTGCAACTCACAATATGTCTTAACACTCACTGTACGAGTGTATTTCCACTAACTTTACCCTATCAATTGGCCCTTGCTCACACCGGTATTAGCAATCGATCGTTTACTCCCCAGGAACCTCACTATCTGAGAACCCCTGACCTCTCCAGGAGTCCGACGACATCTCATACCAAACCACACCAAGAGCAATCCCACAGTCGTTCCCACCCCAGAATGTCTGCCACCGGTATATATCCGTACAGAACCAAACCCTTCTATGAACATATTTCACCTCAATTACACTCACAAACTCTTGCTGGGGTTGTTTGATTACATAATAGCCTACCGCTCTCAGAGACTTCAACCCCCCTACCGTAGACACAGTAGATGACCCTTCCGGTAACCCTCGAACAGTTCAGAGTTTAAGCGGGCCGGAGGAAGATTGCATGATGCCGCAGAAAACGTCGGAATTCCGCTTCCCCTGCTAGCTTATACTATCAGGACACACCAAACCCAGCCCTTAAACACAAAAAGGAATATACACAAGCGAAGCAAAGCACGCGGAAATAGTGGTTACAGGATCCTCGGACTTTGGTGTAGGCATTGACTTGGTTGCGGGCTCTTTTTTTTTTTTTTTGTCAGGATACTTTTACCAATTGATGAATAGTGTTTGGCAGGGACTTTGGGCTCGTCCTGGTGGTATCAGACCGCTGGCGAGATTGAACCCCCCCCCCCNNNAAAAGAAACAAGAAAAAAAAAGAGCGACTTTGATGAGGAAATCCGTCACCTCCCACGTGCCCTAGGAGTTCAAAAAAGGGGGGGAACAAGTTCCTAAGCGGCCGAGGTACTGCGAACCAATCCAAAGTCCCTTGTTTTTGATAAACCCTCCTGCCCCGTTGATATCTCATGCTTATCAACGTTTTGGATTATCCAGGTCATTGATCTCACCAGTAATGAAACCGCAGAGGCTTGATGCGCTGGGATGGCTTGCTGAGTGACTCTTCATGAACGGAAGATGTGTTAGACTACGTTTGCTTCACTTTTTTCTGCCTAAAAGTAGCAATAAAAAGCACAGGCAAACAGTGATGGAAGTGCCTTGGATACATCGGTTAATTTTCCACTTGGCTGACAGAAGGAGAAGATGATAGGTTAAATATCGAAGAGTCTATCTAAGCTTATAGGCATAGACAATACTCAATACTGGCCGAGCAAAACTTATATGCAAATCCTCATATTCGGCAGTCCAGACCAGACCAGTTTCCAACCCAAACCTGTAGTTATAGTGGCCATTAGACGCGATGCAATGGTAGGCAGCTGGCTGCGCCAGCAATCAGGTTGTAAAAGGGGTTTCGACATACATGACCAGAGTTCAAGGACCAAGGACTTCACTCGTCTCAGGTATATGAGGCTGTGAGTACAGGCTGGGTGGGTGGGTCTGCGGTGGGGGGTGGTGTTCTGCTGGTGCACTGTTAGTGGGTTGGCACATAAAACGGAATAGGCTCCTTATGGCCAATGTGAGATGTCACAAGGGCTAGATCGGAACGCGCAATCCTGACCCGGAGACCCCAAATGGGTCTGAAAGGCGCTGGAGTCAATGCCTAGTATGACAATAGGGGGCGATGGGGCAATAGCAAAGAGCTCCCCTGCGAGAACCAAAAGGCCAAATGGAGCCACGAGGGGGGGGCATATTAGAGGACGAGTCCTGACCACAGCAAAATGGGATGGAAATCTCCTATTGTGACTTAACTTCTGAGCTTGCTGAAGACGGCTTTATACAGCAGGTGTGGCAAAGGTATATTTTCCGCGTAGTGGATATGCTAGAGTGACAGACTCTATGCATTGAGGAGTGTGGCGGGAAGTCGGTCACCTGTGCTCATCAGCCTAACGTAAATCACAGGGAAGTGACACAAAACTGGGTTGTAGCACAAGCGATCCTTGGCATGCATGGTACTCGTAGACCTAGGTTTTCCCACTTTGTGGAGGATAGAGTATCGTCCTACCAACGCAGAATGCCTCCACAACAAAGTAAAGATCCTCAAGACAAGGGACGCCTTCAGAACGTAATTGAAGAAATGAAATCCAGAGGGGAAATAAGTGTTACAGAGGTTAGTGAGGCCTTTGAGGTTGATAGGCAAACACTCTGCCGAAGATTGACTGGTACCTTGACCAGTTATGTGAAGACTAATAAGGTATAGTAAAGGTTGATGATATCAAAGGAGAAGGCAATTATCATATAGAGTTTTGACCTGGATGATAAGGGCATTTTTTAAGTGTAGCTTATTCAAAGGTCAAGCCAATCAGGCTAGGTTGAAGTTTCATGATCGGAGATGGAGATTGTTTGAAAGGTTCATTTTTGAATATAGTGATAAAGATTTTTCTGAGTAAAACTTGTGATATTAATAGGATCTTTTCTCTGTCGCTTGAAGATGTATAAAGCTCAGGATGTTTTTTTGTTCTTGATTATCTCATATATTCAGTGTTAACATACAGGAACCTGCGTGGAGTGTTGGCTATGGCAAAAATGAAAAGTTAATCTCAGATGTGCAAAAACAAAAGAAATAGATATATTGGTCATCCCTGAGTGAGGACAATCTGTCACCGTGCCCAACAATAGCTAACACTGAAGTCAGTATAGAAGGAAGTGAAATCAAAAGAAATCATAACCGTACCAAAAGACAAAATCTAGGAAAGAAAATTACATCCAAGTGTAAACTAGGAGCTGGGGAGTAGGGGACCAAACTGCCCAGGTAATAGGAATGGAGGAAGGAAAGTTCATATAGGTAGCGCTGATGTAGGAGACCTGCCTGAGGGTTCAGTCTAGGTCAGTGCTAAGTGGGGACTTAAGGCCAATAGATATCAGGTCCAGAAGGTAGAGCAGCCGCTACAGGTCCATAGTTGGGTATTGCAGGTTAGCGTTATAAAGAGTTTCTTCTTTGAGCTTGCTGGAGGACTTGAGGCAGGGTGATCATGCTCACTCCCTAAGGGATAAGTTGCCAGTTAACCTCTCCCTGGCCTCATCAGGCAAACCCTTGTAGCAGTGAGATATTCTAGACCCATAAATTGATATGGGTAAAGAGATTGTATGTACGGAGAGAAGGGAGGGGAGGGGGAGGAGGTAAGACAAGTGTTGAGTAAGTGATGAGGTTGTCCTTAAAACATCTCTTCAGGATAGGCCAGGTCATGGCATAACCGCAAGGTGGAGGGAGAAAACTGAGACCTGAGAGGAGATGGGAATTAATTTGGAGGAAGACAGGTAAGTCAGTCACCCAACGTGCCAGCAGGTAGTAAATGCAGTCAATGGGAAGGTGGGACATGACAGCAGTCAAAGGGTCTTAGTTGATACCACTTAAGTGCTATCGACTTAGATCACAGGCTAAGAAGTGGTGGTAAGAGGAGGACTCTTAGTTATGGGTTGGAGGCAGATGGGAAAGTGGTTAAAATACGGGCAACAGCATGCTTTATTTCATATAGGTCAAAGGCAAGCTGGAGGGCAGCTATTCACCATTGATGCAAGAAAAACAGTGAGTAGAGGGGATGGGACAAGCCTCACAGGTGAGGATAGGGACTGGAGTAGTTATAAAGCTGTTGATTATACACCTTGGTACCTTGCTCCAGAACACTACTATCTTGTCTATCATTGTGGAATTGGGGGTGAAGATATTATCACCATATTTAAGGATATAGAAAAGGAGGCCTATAGGTAGGTGTTTATTGAGGTGGGGTAGGATACCAATACAGGGTGCCAAGAATTGCCATCTCATGGAAAAGACACATTGGGCTGGGGCGAGACAGTTGGTTGAGGGGACTGATGTCCTCATAGTAGGGTAAACAATTATCCCAGCTTTTGAACTATAGGTAAGGGGTGGAAGAGAAACCAATGAAACAATTCTGGTAGTGAAAAGTGGGGAGAGTGGTTCCTAGATGTGCACAAATAGCAGAGATCAGTTTTGGGGCCAGAGAAGCAATCCTTATACAAAGCAGCTTTCCTGTACAGGTGGGTGTTATACACGAAAAGAAGCTTTGTGTTCCTCCAATATGATCTAGATCCAACAGAAACTGTAAAATCATCAACATCTGAAAGTATATTCCCTCTAGGGATGGTAAGATAGAGGGAAAAATATAAATAATAAACAACAAAGGAGAAATAGGGAAGGCCCTAGGAGCAGCCACTTGAATCAGAGTGAAAGAGATTCGGAAACCTTTGAAAAATAAACCAACACTTGCAGTTAGACAAAATGAAATCCATCCCTGATATAAGTGACGCAGATACAGCATTGGTGAAACGTAACAAGGCTAGGCAAGCAGTGTAGATATTATAAACTATCCCTTGATATAGAGAAAAAGAGTGGATATCCTAAGGCCTGTCATCTAGAGGCTACAAACCTTATTAGTAGGTAATGCATATGCATCAAGGATACTAAGTCCGGGGAGAGACTCATAATTGTTAGGGTGGACTAGGTATACTGTCTTGGCCATAAGGAGAGACAGGAGGCTAAAATACCCTTAAGGGCCTGATTAGCAACGATGCGACCATTCTGTTCGTCAACTGTTTCCCATATATAAAATCCTTTCCTTCCATTTCGAAATGGTCACTTTGTATAGCGAACGGTCGACCAACGGAATGGTCGCAGCGTTGCCAAACAGGCACTAAGTATGTTGGAAATGATTTCCGGGAATATCATAAGGAGCATCAAGGAGGGCAACCTGTAATACGTCTTGTGTGGTATGGAGAGGTCAACTCCATTGGTGTTTTTGATTAATGGGGGGTGGAAACTATAAGAACCTAGGAGGCGAAGTAAGTATTTAAAAATACAAGAGGAGAGGGCATTGACCTTTTCCTGAAGACCAGAAGTAATCTTCTCAGAGATAGAGGATGAATAGATAGATGAGTTGGGAGGAGCAGTGTGATTTCTAGCTGCTGGAGAGCAAGGAGGTACTAAAAAGTGGCGGTGGATTATGGGGGCAGGTAGTGAGTCCTTGACAGCGAAAATGGGAGAGGAGTGTCAGAAGGCGTCTTCAGGGGATGTACCATTAGGGAAAGAGGCGATGGGATGAGGAGAGAGCCCACTGAGCACCCTGCAAGTTACCAAAACAGAATTTTAGTCAAAAGAGGACTGGGAAGACTGCTATTGTATGGCCTTAAAGGAGATTAAATAGCCCCAGTGGCCCAGTCATTGAGGGAGGTGGAGGGTGGTAAGTTCAAAGAGGCCGTTGATTTCCTGCTATAACCCTGACTAAGTTAGGAGAGTTCATTAGTCCAGAAGGGTTTAGAGTGGTAGCAGGGAAGCTTATCTAGAGTTTAGTGAAGGAAGAGGAAGGTAAGGGCTGAAACATGTGGGTCTAACCATACAGCAATAAATTGGGTGGTAGGTAGTGGAAGGGGGTAAAGGAGAGAGAGTTCCATAGTAAATAGGATGATGGTTGTCCACTCAGTTATCGACCAGTCAGGAGAGGGACTAGAGCTTGTAAGAAGCGAGTTGAGAGTTGAATCAAGATTGGTATATAGTCAAAACTGGTATATTGGAAAGTGGAGCCTCAGGAGTGGACAGTAACATATGTACATAATACAGTACATCTATTACCACTCTTGTTTGCCTTTCCTTTATCAGATTACATTCCTTTGATTTGATATCTTTTGTATTTGATTTCTATACCAGAATCTCTAGATTTCAGAACTTTGGTTACTGTATGTGATGGAGTTTTGACAATATTCTGCCCCAGGGGTTGCAAGGGAACGAACAGGTCCTCGATACATGCAGTAGGAGAGAGGCAGTATTTTGGAAAAGCCTCAGGCTTTCTAGGATTCTGGAAGGGCCACAGTAGTCTGGTAGCTGTACAAATACCGGTAATGATAGTGTCTGCATGTATCCGGAACCTTAGCTCTTGCAATCATGATTTCATTTATTTAAGAGTACTCCCCTGGCTAGTAGGAGATATGACACTTGAGACAGATGCCTAGACAGTCAATACACTTAGTTGAACAGTGATTCTATAGTTTCCTGTTACTCAATAGAGGATTCAATTGTACTCCACTAATCTTCGCCTCTTAGCAGGTCTCCCTTATATACCAAAGCGATAGCCAGCTACCACTTACGTTCCATTATATAATGGTTCATACAGTATAGCACCGGTTATATTATTTTCCACTCAGCTGGGGATATCTGGTTCTCAGGATTGAGAAACTGTGTAGGATTGAACAGCCTTTCCATTTCTTGATAACTAGTTGGAAGCAGGAGCGGTAGGGTGAGACTTCTGGTTCAGGTGCTACATTGATCCTCACTGACCGACATAGCAGACTACCAGGTATTGAAGGATATCTACACCTCGCAGTTGGCTTGTGGATAAACCAGACACATAACTAGATGGAGAAGGTGACGATACAGCTAAACCTGGACTAAGTTTCCTAAAACTAGAAGACCTTGATACAGACTCAGAAGAGGAATTTATTACAGAGCAATTTGTCCAAAGTGAAAGCCAGAGAACTGAGACATCTCCGGGATTGAGACCAAAAACAAGAAGTATTTTGGAGACAGTCTTTGGAACCCTACCGCACTCTGCAGTATCCTCAAGAGCTGAGATAGCACCTGGTGGATTTCAAGACCTCCAACCACCCGATAGACCACTATCACTACCTCTGAGAAAAGGAAAAGTACCAGATACTCCCATACATACCACAGGACACCTGCCAGCATGTAGGACGATGGCTGACGCTAGAGAACAATACAGGAACCAAGCGAACAAGCTTCCATAAGTTTCCAAGTTCACAGGGGAATGCGAAGGTCAACAATCCAACAAACCCTACCGCTGATTGTATGTTTTTAAATTATCTGTATTTGCACAATCTTATAGCATGAGTAGGAAAATACAACTCAGTATTAAGAGTATACTATGTGCACGCTTGTATGAGGAGTACTGAAGTATGAAGGTAGATTGATAGTAGTTCTTGTACTTAATTAAGTAAATAATGTAGACTTTTGATATTTATAATAATCTCATATATTCGCTGTTAACATAAAGGAACCTGCATAGAGTGCTAACTATGGCATAAATGAAAGGTTAATTCCAAACATGGAAAACAAAAGAAATAACCACACTTGTTATCCCCTGGTGATGACAGTACCGTCAACAAGCCTAACACTGGTGACTAATCCAAAAAGTATAGAATGAATTGAAATTAAAAAAAATTCATAAAAGTAAGGAAAGATATAAGCATGTACAAAACACACAGAGCAACCTCAGTGATAACCGGAGGGTGCGGAGGTGTAACAGGGGCACCCTATAGGAAGATAAATCCTAAGGTTGCGAACGCACCAAAAGACTCAACGCAAAGTTCACAGAAGGTAAAGATAAAATAATTGAATCAAATGATAAGACTTAATATCGTTAAGCCAGAGCTTCACTCAATTCAAGTCTTCTCGAGTGGATGGTTGGTTATCAGAGTAGAGTGCCGTTCGCGTTTACTTAAGTAGAATTATAAAGCCAACGACACCCATCCCTAATCCGACCGTTAAGAGAGCTCCCTTCTCAACTCAGGGATCATCAGACACATGGCCCTTCTGGAATTAACTTCAGGGCCTGTGGATCGCTCGGATTAGTTGAGTCCGCTCAATTATAAAGGTTTTCTGCAATGCATTTTGATTATGCCTGCAGGAGAGAAAAACCTTTCCGATCGCCGTGTTGTCAATAGCCAACTGACAATCCGACTTTGAACCCAAACCTAGGTATGAGACTCAGTAGCCCTATGCCTTTTCCGTCTATGCAAGCACTGAAGTCAACTGTGTCTACTTGGCCTATCGGCAGCTTTTCTTGTTACAGTGTAGCTCCCCCGGTAAGTGTCTTTACTGAGTTGGCTAAATAGGCGCTACCTATAGCCAACCGTTCAGGGATCACCTTGGCCGTGATAAGACTAAATGCCTTTTAGAGTCCTGTAACGTCCCTCAGTAATGGTATAGCGCCTGGGCTATCGTTGTGAAATTAGTAGAGATTTATGTGGACAAACTAGCGTTTATCCCCGACTCTCAGATAGCTATTACGTGGGACCCCCATACCTCACATATGGATTATAGGCACCTAGAGTACCCTCGGAAGGCCATCTGATGTCAATACTAACAACTTGCCCGGGTCGGCCGTCGCCCACCCCTATATATATCCTGCGGACAGCATCTGGTCAGAAGGACGGCGGTGACGTATACAGGGTTACGCTACCACCCTCGATTTCTCAGTTTTGTTAGGATTTTACCAACTGTCACCCTTTCCCACCCGTCGCAAGGGGTGAACGTGGGAGCAGCAAGGGGGTGTTGGCCGCGCCAAAATCATTCCAAACACCCTGGGGTACTGGTAGTAGGATTTCGTGTTTTGCGTAACCTTAGGGGAGGGTAACTTGAGGACCACGATTTCACCCGCGATCCCTAAGGTAGGGAACTGGGTCCTATTATGGTGTAAATCGCTGCGGAAGTCTGTGTAACGTCCCTTTGCGTCACCAGAAGGTTCCGCGTAACTGACCTATTTGTTACACGAGATTCCACGAGCTAGAAACACCTGTTTACACGAATGTAGCACGCCCAGCGGCGTCTACACTGCGTACCATGTTTACCTAGTGCTTCCCAGTTACCCTGCCTAAGTGGTTACCCTGCCTAACTGAGGAGATGGGTTACCCTATCTAAAGGGTTACCCTGCCTAACCATGCTTCCGGGTTACCCTACTTAAGAATGTTACCCTGCTTGACTGTAGCTCCAGGTTACCCTGTCTAGCGGGGTTACCCTACCTCTGTGGGCACCAAGGTTACCCGGCCTTGCTGGGTTACCCTATCTAACTAGGTACCTAAGTACCCTTTCTTCAAGAAAGGTACTTATGGTTGCTATGTCACTTTGCAGGTGTCTGGTACCGTTCCTGTCCACGTCCTAGTAGGACCACTGTCTGGGCTGAGGTTTGGTAAGCTATACCAACTGATCTAGGGGTCGTTACACTACTCCCCTCTTCCATAAATCTGTCCTCAGACTTAGTTTTCTTGTGTGGGCTGATTTTTTCCCACTTATCCCCCTTTCAGGTACTTTTCATACACGGTGATCCCTTGGCTTAGCAGGATACCGGTCATGAAAATGCAGCAATGCCTCGCCTGCGGTTCCTTCCAACATCTCAAACGGCTCCCATGAATTTTCTTCACTGCCATACCCTTCCCACGACACCAAGTATTGTACAAACTGGTGTGGGAATTTTGCTTTCATACTTCCATACCACCAGCTATCTACTATAGCTCTTACTATATAGCTGGGCTCCGAATCAATGATGTCAGGTTCTGGTATGGCTTTAGCAGGTCTGCCTACTAGATCTTCACAGTAAGGTTCCAGAAGTCCCACATTGAAGACCTGATGGATTGTCCACCTTGCAGGCAGCAGTAGCTCATAGGCATGTGTCCCAATTTTCCTCTTAACTACAAAAGGTCCAAATCTCTTGTAGTCTAGTTTCTCCATAGGTCGCTTAGTACGAATGTTACGTAGGTCTAACATAACACGGTCTGCCTTCTTAGCTCTGCCTTGGACTAAATCTTCCTGGGTGATATACTCCGGTGAAGGAAGACGCTTCTGGTCATGCCATTTCCGCAGTCGTTCCTGGGCCCTTTGTAGTGTCTCTCGAATGTCTTGACATGTACCCTCCCAATCCTAGATAACAAGTTCACTGTTTGGGTGTATACTTTGATGTTC
>QFET01002143.1:0-10745 GCA_003316355.1 Tuber calosporum
TTCTCATAGCTTCAGCAGAGGGAGATGTCTCAGACCCGGTATCTGGCTCGGCTGGTACCAGTGTTGGTAAAACAGGCTGTACGGCTGCCTTGGCCTCAAGCTTCCTTGCTCGATAGGCATGGCTGCGGAGGGTCGATGGATTGATAGCTGGCGGGGAATTCCCATCACGGGGGAGTTGAGGAGGGATATGGCTTGAATTTGATGATGCCATTATCAATGTCGTATGTGATAGATTTGCGAATATGATACAACAAAGATTTTGGGTTCCTCCGGCCTGTATTAACGGAAATAGTATCCAAATTTTATGTATTTTGATTGTGTCATACATAACTTACTGTCACAAACCTCTAAATTAAACTTAGATACTATATTGAACTGCACTAATTTTGCCAAGGCGTCCCCCGTTGCATCCCTCTTGGCGTCCCCCTTGGCGTCCCACTTGGTGCTGTGTCTAGATGGCCTCCACCATATATAACTAATATTCAATTACTCAGCATTCAAACTGTGGCTAAAGTAACACAATTTTGCTTCTTCCACCAAAAGTTTAACTTTTATAATAGAAAGGCTCTGTCACTATAAACATAGTAGCTAAATCAAAACCTCACAGGTATTTACCATCACCTTCTCTTTAATCCAGTCGTTTTTTTTCTTTCCTACTGGCCCTACTCATAGAACGTTTCGAATTTGAAAACGAAGGAAGTTTCTGTGAACGTTTTGAATGGCACGTACTATATAGTTTTACCACCAATAATTATTATTGCTAATATCATCAATCAAGTACTTTGGTATAAAACAACTGCTATAGCAGATGAGAACCTGGTTGGAAACTTAGATAGTGGATTCAATAATAACAATGATATAGTAGAGTGGAAATAACAAAGTGAACCATTTTCCTACCAACAATGAGTGTGTACCAATTGTCTTCTTATGTTTGCTAGATTTAGATCAAATTCTACAAAGCAATTTCTCAACTATAGTGACCAGTTTCGCATAATTATTTTCTGTCTCCAACCAGCTATCAGCCATCTCCTCCAACTAGTCCATTTGATCATATTTCAACCTTATAAGCATTATTATGCTAAAGTAGTTGAGGTAGCCACTAGTACTAGTTGTGGAGATTATGAATAAGGTGAATTTTAAGACAAAATTGATTTCATCCAAGAGTAGGGATATAAGTCAGCCACTATTTCATCAGTATCTCTTTACTTGATGCTTCTTCCCTACAATCCCGAATTTTTATTTTGGAAGTTACACATGGTACCAGGTTGTATTGAAAAGCCAACAATCAAAGTAATAGATATCTGTTGAGCTATTCAACTTACGACCTTAAGACTTACGCGATTGGAGAGATAAGTTAAAATGATTCCTGTAATTTCTTACCTCACACTCAACATCAATTCAAGAAAATTCTCCATGGTGGATTGGTATAAGTTCAATCTGGTACATTAGCAATAAAACACTTATAAGATAAATACACAGCTGACGAGGTTAGAAATGCATGATGTAAAGTATGATGTCAGAGGCAAATACAAGATGGTTGAGTCCTGTGTACTAGTGAAGTACAGGAGATAATTAAAATATAGGAGCATAAACAGGTCGAGAAAGCAGAGATGCAACTATTGCAGGTAGAGAATTCCAAAAAAGGGACTCAGCAAGCTGAGCATAAGCTACTTTGGAATTATTTCAAGGTACAGGTAAAGTAGAAAAACTCTCACAATTTTAGGCTATCAGCTGACTTGCAATAGGTAACAACTTTGCTGATGGGATCCTAACTATGCCTTGGTTGTCCTTATTATCTCTATTCTGAACCCTGATTTATAGTAATAATGGGGCTAATCTCAGACAGGCTGAGAGGAGTACTATTTTGACTAATAGTACTGGTCAGAGATTGACTAATGCTCTTAGACTAACACTAATGTTGAATTGAAAGTAGAACCCTATGTCTTCTATTGCAAGATGCCAATAGTGTGAGAGAAAGGTAAAGAGTTATAGTAATTATAAAGGAAAGAACCTAGATAATTGTTTGAAGAGTGCTAACTATAGGTCAGTTGTTTATTTTTGTTTTGTATATATATCATGGATTATTGTTACAGTACAAGAACTCACATGCATTGTGAAATATCATGTAAAGAAAACCTTAAAACTAAAATAAACAAACAAAGATAATAAAATATCCAAAGCTCCCAGTAGTACCTCATACAAGACACATCACTACATACTGCTACAAATGAAGGTAAACAAAACAAACCAAGGTCTATAGGGCCAACTTGTAAGTAGCGATGAAATATATAACTTCAATAAACTAAACCCGAAGTAAACCCAAGGAAATGAAAATAATAGCTCAAGTGGCTGAGGCAGAGAGGAAGAAGGAAGGTGAGGGGCCAAGCAAGAGGCAGGGGAGGACGGGAAAGCAATTGGGGAAGGGGAGCAGTGCCCAGGGGGTGACATGAGTGAAGGAAAGGCATAGAATATCTCACGAACAAAGTGAGCAAGGGCGACCAGGAAGGTGAGAAAAGACCAGAGTGGGGTATCAGATCCAAGGTTGGTGACGCATAGGAGGTAGTGCCCACACTCGTGAAGGCTTGAGGGACAGTAGGAGACAGGGAGGCCGAAGGCCAAGTCCACACCCATACAGTACGAGCAAAGCGTAGGAAGGCTAACAGGATACCAGCCAGAGGGCTCACAAGGTATCTCTTGTAGGTGTAAATTGGGTACATAGGGCTAGCAATGAACTTCCCAAGGCCTATAAAGTGGTGGGGCAAAAATCAACTAGGAAATTAATACTGCTCAAAGGAGTGTTTTGAGTCAAGCCAAGCTTACAGAAGCAAATAAGGAGTGTTTCAGGAAATAATGCGATTGGCAAAAGTATTAGCAGGTACGGGGGACTGTGATGAGGAAGAAAGAACATCAGGTTGTTCCTCATCAGGATAGTTAAAGAGAGTTATCCTAAGAGTGGTAGAGCCAGATGAGTAAGAATATAGATGGAGAGGAGGTGTCGTACGACCAGGAGGGTGAGTCAATTCACAAACTTTGAGGCATGATGTTGGGCTGAATGAACGTACTGAGATGGTGGATAGAGTCGGGTACACGGTAGCATAGTAAGGTGAGAATGTTAGGAAGGAGGTGTGCAGCAGTAGAGCTAGCAGAGGGCAGGGAGGACATCAAAAACATTGCAGCCAAACAAGTCCTGTACTTTTCTAAGCAGGCAAGTGGTAGTACACAGGCATCAGAGGAGTGCATGCGGTCAGTCTTAACCGTAAGGTATTGGTGACCCATAGTTGAATAGAGTACCAGAAAACATTCATGTGAGCCAACAGGGAGCAAAGGGGGATCAAGATATCGGTGCCATAGAGGAGGATGATGAGCAAGAGGAAGACAACCAGCCAGTGACGCATATGTGGGGAGTAGCTTTCGCATGAGGGGCTGAGCCGCCAACTGATAGAAAAAGCTCGACGGGCGAGAGAGAGGCAACAGGAACAGTGAGTATGGGAGGAAACAGAGAGGGTAAACCAGTAGCTAAGCCAACCGACCTGTGACTGATGGGTTAAAAGTAGCGAATCAATAGCAAAAGGAGAGGGTTCATGAGTATTGCGCTGAAGTAGAGTCCTTCAGTGAACCAGCTCAGTTTTTGACACAGTGGAGGAAATACTATGCCATGAGACCCTCCTATTCAGCTGCTGATAAATAAGGTGACGGAAGCAAACATTGCTGTTGCAGGGTAGCCAATTCGGCACTTTTGAATTGCCTATACCATGCTAGCATCAAGGGGGCCAGAGAAGTGTCAAGAAAGCTTGGTTGTGGGATAGATAAAGTTAACAATTACACAACTCTTTGTAAAATGATTAACTAGATATATTTTTAAGGTATCTTCTACATTGCTTGATAATTGCTTACTAACAGGGCTTTTTTTGATAGATTATCTCATATATTCATTGTTAATGTACAGGAATGAGCATGCAGTGCTAGCTATTGCGAAAACAAAACCCATCCCATAAGTGCGGAGGACTGTCAACTATTTATTCACTTTTCCAGGTACTGATGTTGGCCATATATATGAAGTATTCTTAGAAACATCGGCCATGGTCGGAAAGGTGCGAACACAGTTGGACCCTGAATATGTATGACCCCACTACAACTAATGATCCCCTGGACTATCTATTTCTCTGAGGGTGTCAGCCAATCCGCTAGTAGAGATACTTTGATTTCTTTGCTAAATGAATTAAGTTTGACTTGATGCAGCCAATTTGTGAATATCATACTCGTGACAAAGTTATGGCTGGTTGCCACAATCCCCGGATGTTCGTAAGCTTACAACTGGGGGCACTCTAAAGAGTGCCAGAGAGCTCAATGTCGTTAGACAGCTCAATGTCTGTTTGTGGGTTATCATATCAACATGGAAAGATAGCATAACTTGAAGCTAAGTGTATATTAGTAATTTTCTAAATACTAGTAGTGTCAAATTAGAGCTGAACACTTTGTAAATAAATGGTAATTTATTAAATCCCATATGAGTCCCATATTGGATTGGTTGTATGAGTAGATAATGATAAAGTATATCTATTTTTGTGATCCAAATTTTTACATCCCCCCAGTAACTATGAGTCAAGATGGTTTCTTTTTATAGGCCTGAAGGGTCAACTTTCTCTTCATATTTGCATTTAGTACCTTGAGAAAAGAATTGTACAGGGGGCAGGATGGATAATGATATTGTTGATCTCTTGTGAAGTTAATTGCAACTATTTATACATTCTCAATCTCAGAGTTATGCTACTTGCAAGCATTTACATTACTCTATAACCTATAAGGTAACCTTAAACTGTTACTAAGTTGCTATGGTAATGAACAATCTGACATTGAGCTGTCTAAGGACATTGAGCTGTCCAGCACTCTTTAGAGTGCTCACGGTTGTAAGCTGGTGAACATCTGGGGGTTGTGGCAACCTGCCACAACCTTGGCACGAGTACAGAATATTAGGTGATCAGTTTGGATGGCTATCTTCTTGCATATATGCACTCAGGTCCTGACACATTCAAATTATCAAGAATGTAGAATACGTAATAACCTCAGTTGGTTAAATTACTCTATCATCATTCACTATGGCCTAGTAGTTCTAGAAACCCTCCCACTTCTTTCAAGTGTGTGTAGTAGTAATTATAGTCACCTCACAGTGCTATCTACTATTAACTCTTTAGACTCAAAAGTCAAGTACCATATCACATATCTGTAACAATTGCCCTGGTAGGAAGGAAAAGCTACAGTTATGGCAAAATCATCAATATAAGGGAGAATAAGCCTCATATAGACAGAAAAATGCAAAGTAGAAACATAATTAATAAAGTACAAAGGAGATATGGGAGACTGTAGTTGGGTGCCCACGGATAATAGGAGAAAAGGTCCCTTGGGCACCCTGATATAATAAAGAACAAGTGTGACTAATGAAGTCAGGATCTCACTTATGCGACAAGGGAATAGTTAACCCCTTTACATTAGAGGGACTAGGCACTGAAATTAGAGTTAACATTGTCAAAGCCTGCCTTGATCATAAGACAAAGGGATACCATCTTGAGGCTGGGAAGTTGCAAGCAGCAGATCGTAAGGACCTGAGAGGCTTGTGCATTAATATAGCATATTTTGAAGTGTGAGCCAAACTAATTGAGATTCAAGAGCCCAACAGCACATGGAATAGGATAGAATAAGGAGACAACAACGGTATCCAGGATCTTAGACAAGGTCTGAAGGAGGTCAATGATCGGGAAGGAAGAGGGGAGTCATAGAAGTCCTTACGAGGCTTATTCAGAATGGCCCCTTTTAGTTTATTAAGGGAGAGGGATGAAACCCAAACTGCAGGAATAGGCCAATATGCAAGTTGAGGATCATGGGGTTAGTTGTATGCATATTTTGATGGATGGAGTAGGGGATTATATCAGGTCTGGGTATAGAGGAGGAGGATGCGTGAGCCAGGGTGGAAGCAACTTCCTCAGGAGTGAAGGGGGGGCAGTCAGCATGAGGTAGAAATATGGAACACAGGGAACTAGTAGGGCGAAGTGGGAAGAAGTGGAAAGAAGTGGTTAATGAAAGCTTGGTTCATGCCTTCTGGTGAATTGGCCCTGAGGAGGTAGAGGAAAGCCAGTATGGGATGGTCAAGTGCCATCTACTTGGTTGTACAAATATTATAACAAATGGTGGTTAGTCGGAGGTCAGACCACTAAGGCCTCTATGCGGTCTTAATTGCTTTAAGGTCAGGCTGCTTATAGAGATATTTAGCTTACTGGTAAGAAGGCAGGTAGTCAGGGCATCTGGCTATATGAGAGGTGAAGTAGTATTCCTTGAGCAAGGTGGATCACACAGGGGACTAAGAGGCATTGGTGTAGCGGGGGTGTCAAAATACCGGGGTGGGTTGGCAGAGCAAGGAGGATAGAGGGAAGAATAATGTTCAAACCTCACACTCGGCGAGGAAGATGTCTGGAGCTGTGTGGGGTACAGGCAAAGTAAAAACTTGGAGCTCCTCCTACATGGCTACCTAGTCAGTAAGAGTCCGGTTAGGGCTGGTGCGAACCAGGCAACTATAGGATAAATGAATGTAAGAGTTATAAGTAAATAGTCAGAACCTGTGGAGGGGAGGGGAGTATCCCAAACCTGAAAGTATGAAGAGAGGCTAGGAGAAACAAAAGTCACATTAATAATACAAGGGTGTGAAAAGCACTCCAGGCAGATACAGGCAAACACATCAGGTTTGTTCAAGAAGCAAAAGCCCTAAGCAAAGGCCCTGTTGGTATTTAGGGACGATACTGCCAATTCTTGGTGAAAGAACTCATATAAGGGATTGGTAGCGGTAAGATGAATATTGAGGTCTCTTGAGGTTAGGATAGGAAAGTGCAGAGAAGGAAATACAAATGAGGGGGGGACTGTACAGTGAGGGGAAGATGGGGAAACCTATTTACTCTAGGAATTCAGAATACTAAACAGTTGGAAAGAAAACCCAAAAGCAATTGAACATTGAATAAATGTCCAAGTCTGTGACTTCCCGCCTGCTACGAAAGAAAGAGAATTACTCAGGACTTTTTTTCATTTTTTCAATTTTTTTTTTTTTCAACAAAGCAACGGATATATAGAAGGGGACTCTAAGAGAGCCAGAGGAGAGGCATGGAGGAGAAAAGAAAGTAAACTTGCCGCATGGGGGGAGAAGACCTCTATTTATAGTAGGATCTTCCAAACAAATAACAACAGTAGCTTGAGATACACCTGCCAAGGAATTAAACTAGTAAAGAAACACATCCCGGCTGCCAACACAATTGTAATGCAAACAGGTCAGCAGCCCGTCTTGAGTACGGGTGGAGGAAGTGGAATGGGCATGAGACATTAGTGGGCAGAGCTCCGACCATGGTAGCAGGACGGAGTATGCAAGATAGCCTCTTTAGGGGTGAGGCAGCCCTTGCTGTAGGGGACCTGCCTAGGAGCGGCAGAAGTGAGATAGGGAGGTGGAAGGTCGAGCTGGAGGCCAGACTGAAAGAATCTGCAGCTCCTGCCAGGCCTGGATGCTACAGGATAGAAGGGGGGTTTAGGGAAGGAGTGGGTGGTAAGTTATAAGTATTAAGAAAGAGGGAGATAGTGAGAAGCCCTAAGGGTACATCGTAGACCCAAGTAAGGTCCCTGGTCTCAGGCAGAGGAGGGGAGTAGGAGCGAGACCCCGCAGTAAGGGCATGACATAGAGGAGGAGTCTGGTAGTCACGGCAGTTAATATGCGTGACAGAGTTATCACGACTACGATTGGTCCACCTAGCCGGGGAGGAGATACAGCAGTTGAGGACAAGTTTGTGGTTGCCACCCTTAGGGCAGCATAGATCAGGGCAGTAGTGTTCACCTCTCGTATAGTGTAGTGAATACAAAGGGGACACAGGGCGATCGACCTTATACAGATGGCCGACATGGCCAAACCCTGTATAGTGGAAGCACTAGGTGAGGCATTTGAGGGGAAGGCCTATTCTGAAAAAACTGTTGTCGGAGAAAAGAGAGATTGAAGAAACTAAGCGATTGAGATCTGTGGAGTCAGCAGTAACGAGCAGGGAGGTTGAGTACTTGCCCATTCTAGGGTCTATGTCAGGGTTTAGAAAACGAGCTTAGAGGATAGAAACTCCAGTAGACTACCTAATAGAGGTGGAGAGGCAAGTAAAACCTCTTCATCGTTGCCACAGAGATGAACTAAGGTGACAGGGTGAATGGCTACCTGAGTGGCATTTGAGGCAGGATAAAAGGGAAGCCACAGGTTGTACGTTACCAGGATGGACTGTTTAAGGCAGAGAGAGTAGGTGTCAAAAGATAGGGCTGAGAGAGGGAGAGCACAGAGAGATCTTGGCTGTAAAGGGAGACAGTTCCACTATAGTTCATGGTAGCACAGAAAGAGGGGGTCAAAGAGCAGTTGGCCTTGTCCAGGACTGAGGCAGTGACGTGATTCGGTAGGCTAGCAAGAGTGACTACATCTGCTTGCAAGCTAAAGGAGCATTGTGGATGACGAGAGGCAGGTTAGAGAAGGAGGAAGATATAGCAGGAGGATGATGTAGGGCAGAGACCTGAGGGGGGCGAAGTGGAGGAAAAGGAAGGGGGACCAGGAGGATCAGGCATTCCTGAGACTGCAGAAGTAATAGGAGAGAGAGGAGTAGGTGTAAAGGGTGGACAGTAGGTGGCTAAGGCTATGTGATACGTCATGACAAGAAGAGTGAAGAGAAGCAAGGTTTAAGTGTAGGGTTTCTACTGCCTGTTGAGCCGGAGTAGATAGGGCAGGGCGATCACCAACCAGCAAGGTGAGGTCATTCAACCTAGCATTAAGAGACATTATTCTGAGCAGGATGGAGCAAACGTGCTGGAGGAGGATAGTTTCTGTAGTGGAAAATTGATAAAGAGTTTTAGTGGAGAGTGGGGGAAACCTGCCCTTCATGCCAGTTAATACTGGAGAGGGTCTTGCAGAGGAATAAGGGGATATTGATGGAGTTGAGGGGGAGTGTAGAATGAGGAGAATCCTCATATAAGGGGGCATACAAGGACTGAACTATAGTGGGACAAGACGCCTCAATTGCCCATGCTTAGGGACGCATGTCCTAAGTGTGTGCAGGAAGGTTGGGTTTGTGAAGCTAAATAGATTAACTATGGGTTGAAGATGTTGGGGCGAGAAGACAGGTGAAGTTGAGACTGTCCTAACTACAGCACATCTAAAGGCTCTGATTTAGCTACGATTCCGTGTAGCCTAACCCTGGCGACTCCTACCTATCTGTTATACTAAACAATCCATTAGGTGATTCCTATGAGTCAACTGTGCAATATCTCAAACCCTATAATAACTTATAATACAAGTCATGTCCCCTAAAGTTGTGAATTGTGCAAACCCCATGACTTATAATATGAGGCATGCATACTATCAACCAAATATATTATAACAATAATTGGCACGAAGTGTATATTATGTAAAACTTTATGACAACTAGTGAGTCACAGTGTGAAATATAACAGTTCTATGACTTTTAACCATAAGTCATATGAAAACCAACATGCTTAGTTAACAATTATTACAGAAACCTGCTTTAAAAATATAAAAAAAATGTATCAATGATGAGAATCAAGGGTATTAAACATCAAGTAAGACTGGGGGAAATAAATGTAAAATAGAATATTATCTTTAAAAAAATGATAATAAAACTACTATCAAATATCATTCAAAATAAATACAACCTCAGATAAATCATGAATCAAGAAGTGGTTGTACGCTACAAGATTGAATAAAGATTTAAAGGAAAGTTGGGCCCTTAAGTAACTTTGGGCCAAGATATTATATCAAGCCACAAATTGATATAAAGCTGTCAAACACTCAGGATGAGTGACCCAGAAAACTGAGCTAGCTAATTTTCAGTAGTTGCAGCACTCTAACTGCAACCTTTGTATGAATAGCTAACTATTTATGCACTTTCCTTAATACTTATATTTTTCTTATAATTGAATTATCTTTTATCAACTTCAACCCCAGCTAAAATAGTTCAAGTACAGTTAGACTTTTAATATGTCTGCCCTGCCCAGTCTCATCATCCCCTACAATATTCACCACTTCTAGTATCTTAAATATTTTATCAGAAAATTGTCCTTGATTCATTTTCTAAACAAACTCAGTTTAACCTTATTATACCCCTTAGTGATTCTTTTATACAATATCAGTTGATCAGTTTGAATAGTTGCCACCCTTGCATATCGGTACTAATATACCCCTGTATTCAGATTATCACAAATATAGAATTCATATATTTATCCAATTAGATTATAGTCTATGATCTTGTTAAGGTTCGACTATATATATCGCGCAACCGGCAACGATATATGATTCAGTCTATCAAGACACTTGCTCACTACTATTGCGACTACTCCAAGTCAAATAGTTTTCCTGAGCACTTGATAGAAGAATCTGACAGTCAACTTCAACTAGAGGTCGCTAGAGGGAGAGCGGAATGAAGGTTTGATTTGATAAAGTTATAGATAGGAAATAACAAAGATGGTTGCGTGAAGAGCTATCTACCTGTCCCCCTATGGGTCCTTATATAGGCCTCTTCCCGCAACCCTAAACCTTATGGCTGTGCAAGTGCGCAGCCATGTGAAACTCATACATCATATGACCTTCTAAGTGCGAAGGTTATCTGCACTAATAATAAACTCATGACTCACAAGTGTGCGTCATGCGCGAAACCCACATGACTCTAAAGTGGTCATGT
>QFET01002144.1:0-18968 GCA_003316355.1 Tuber calosporum
TGAGGGGTTTTCTTGCAGTTCTTGGCAGCTTGGCTGGGTGTGGGCACCCATTTTGGTGTAAGATGTGCGGTTGGTTCCATACCAGAGGAACTTAGGGCGGCTTATTTTTTCCTTAGGCCATTGGGGGAGGTTTTTGACTGACATACCTCAGGGTCAAATCGGGGGTGTCCTGCAGGAGAGGTCCAGGGGGGGTTCAATGAGGGTGTCGGTTGCATGTGCAACTCCACCCCCCTGAGTGGATATTCTGGAGGCCCTTTATAGCAGAGGTTTGCACCTATTTAAGCAAATAAATTCTAGGATTTAACAAAAAAAAAAATCTTTCTGTTGCTTGATGGCACTGGAGTATGATATATTTTTATTTTTTTGTTTATCTCATAATTATTATCACAGTATCATATTTGTTTCCAGAATCCAAAATTGCATGCTAGCCTAGCCTATAACCTAAAACCCGTCAGTCATAGACTTGCTGTACAATTCGGTCCTGCCTATTGTTGCATAATATTCATCAAGAACCTAAGCACAGTTATAACTACTATCCGGAAACCTTGGCACAAATTTGTATTGGCCTTGGCGCCGGGGTGTCCGGCCACTTTTGAAATCGTTCAGTATACTCTCAGAAGATTACCATAGAGACTAGACTATTATTATATCCATTTTTTACCAAACCTCTTCTACCACCGACCAACAATGGCTTTGCGCCATCTACATACCGTACCCAAGCATTATACACCCATACACCGAGCCGGGTCCTGTGCTGCCACTGGCAGAAAGGCCTATTGTCTTGCACCCCCTTTTGTTCGTGAAAGACCTCTGCAGAAGGTCGTGAGATGGGTTTTCAACTGGGCCAAACAAGTTTCCGGGACTTCCGTGCTGGGGCTCATAAAGAGCTAACTCCTCCCTTCTACTCGAGTATGTGGAAATCAAAACGGGACTTTAGTGACTTTTTTCCCTTTTTTTCCTGTTCGAATAGGCTTTCTCTCCTCGGATCCCTGTGGTACAGTAACCTAGGGGTCAAATGCCGCTGTAAAAGGGAAAAAAGGAAAAAACCCCATCAACCCAACATCGGGGCGGAACGGGAGAAACCCCTCCTCCTTAATCCCTATTGGGAAATCTCTGAGAGGGTCCCAGCTTTTCTGTGCGGCGTGTCGTTGTATTTTTTTTTTGTGTGATTTTTTTTCCTGATGCCCTCCCTCTTCCGCTCTCCAGCTCAGCCAAGACAATTTTTCTTACCGACCTTGTTCAAAAACCCCATTGCTTTCCTGAACTCTCCCTCCCTTCTATTCTTCTTGACATCGTATCCTGTCCCCATCCCACTCTCATCAAGTCTGCCGAAGAGTCGTTGATCCGCTCTTTACCTTTCTTACTCTTGGTCTTTTGAAAAACTTCTCCTCTCACAAAATTCTTCAAAATGCCAGAACAATCTGTAAGTTGAATAAATTTTCACCCCCATCTGTCCGTCCATCTCAGCAGCAGCAGCACTATCAAAAGCAATTTCAATATTACTTGCTTTTCAATATCATATTCAGATATTGGCATATAGACTAGTGACCGTCATGATCTTGTGATTGCAGTCGCTGCTGTTACGGATGGATTATCGGCTCTGATGAATTTTTGCTGATTTTCCGCACAGACTTTCCTCGTTGACTTCTTGAGTATGTTCCCTCTCCGCAATTAAATCAAGCCCGGTACCTCATGCTCTTGAGGGCGATGATTTCATCACAAGAATCCAAATAACTGACTTCCTCTTTTTTCTTCTGATAGTGGGCGGTATTTCTGCCGCCGTCTCGAAAACTGCTGCTGCCCCCATTGAGCGTATCAAGCTCCTCATCCAGAACCAGGTTTGTCCCCTAATTTTTTTCTTCTCCTCTTCGATTATTCCAAATTAGAATAGTACACTAATACTACCTTTTCCCCACTCCAGGATGAAATGATCAAGGCCGGACGTCTTGACCGCAAATATGGCGGTATCGGAGACTGTTTCAAGCGTACTATCGCTGACGAGGGTATTTGCTCTTGCGACTCATATTTCACCCACTTACTAAGCCTTTTTCAGGTACTGTTTCTCTATGGCGTGGTAACACTGCCAACGTTATCCGTTACTTCCCTACCCAGGCATTGAACTTTGCTTTCCGTGATAAGTTCAAGAAGATGTTCGGTTACAAGAAAGAGCGCGATGGCTATGCCAAGTGGATGGCTGGTAACTTGGCTTCTGGTGGTGCTGCCGGTGCTACTTCGCTCCTGTTCGTCTATTCTCTTGACTATGCTCGTACTCGCCTTGCCAACGACGCCAAGTCTGCCAAGAAGGGTGGTGAACGTCAGTTCAATGGCTTGGTTGATGTTTACAAGAAAACTCTGGCCTCTGATGGTGTCTCTGGTCTTTACCGTGGTTTCGGTCCTTCCGTGCTTGGTATTGTCGTCTACCGTGGTCTGTACTTTGGTATGTACGACTCTATCAAGCCTGTCGTCCTTACTGGCAAGCTAGAGGGCAATTTCTTGGCCTCTTTCGCTTTGGGATGGCTGGTCACCACTGGTGCCGGTATCGCCTCTTATCCTCTTGACACAGTTCGTCGTCGTATGATGATGGTAAGCAGATATCACTTTATCCCACGATTTCTCTCATGTTTTGCTCACAAAAATCACAGACTTCCGGTGAAGCCGTCAAGTACAAGTCCTCTCTCGACGCTTTCTCCCAGATTGTCAAGGCCGAGGGTGTCCGCTCCCTCTTCAAGGGTGCCGGTGCCAACATCCTCCGTGGTGTCGCTGGTGCTGGTGTGTTGTCCATATATGATCAGGTCCAACTCCTCATGTTCGGAAAGGCCTACAAGGGTGGATCTGGTTAAGCAAAGAAATGTCTAAAAAAAATAGAAGGGATGCGGGTGGATTATAATGTAAAAACTCTTTTCAGGGATGGGAAGGGGGCTTGCGATATGACAACTTTACCTGCTATACGATGCCCGGTGGGGGAAAAAAATATTCTACTCAGTAACAAAAGCTTTTAGTGTAATTAGGATATCTTCGTTTCACAATCTTTTGTTTTCCGTTGTCTCATCCTTTCTTATACATGAAGCAAATAGCGGGGGCTAAAATGGGGGTTTTCTTTGTTTTTGAGGTGTCGGTTTCGATTTTTCTATGGTTCGGGTTTTCGTGATCAATAGAGTGTCCCTCCCATAGCTTTTACTCGTTACTTGTGATATCTACTCCCACATAACACCCATAGTGACTACCGCAACAACAACATACAAGGTGCCCTGGAATGCAGCGGCGAGATCACCAATTTGCACCCAAGTGTTGATATTCTACGGTATTATAGGTTTGGGGATGTCGCCTCAACCGTTTAAAATCCTATGCGAGTCTCCACCTACGATAGTCTCTTTTGAGGATCGGATGAAAATAGATACTCCGAGAGTACATTAACTTTGTCCTGTGCATATCCGTATTTTGTGCCGCCTTACTGTTCTTTACAGTAAAACTCAAATGGTCTTACTAGAGCTGGGAATCCCCCTCATAATATCCCCTCCCGGGCGAGGCTCAGGGTCGGAATTTATGTCGTGGTAATTGAGGTTTTACAACCCTTGGGGTGGAGGCATTCAAAAGGGTTAGAACAGCCAAGTAACCTAATTGAGCAAAACGGGGCCAAGAAGCGAATATGGTGGTTTAAACCCAGCTGGGCGCAACCAGTACGGGTATCTTGATCCTGAAGCTCCTGGAAAATAAAATAAAATATGGCAGGAAAGAAGCTACTGCACGCGAGTGCTCGAGTACTCGAGCACTGGAGTACTGCCTCCTGCGTGGGTGCTGTACTAGCTCTCGTACTGTATCACGTTCTCTGCGAAAACCAACCGCAGTGTGCAACAACAGCTGGAACAAGCAACCCACGGGCGCACGTGGCAAAAATTTGCCCCATCCAAAACGCGGCACTGCACGTCATATCGTGAACCATACGTCCGAGCGCGGGCAAAAAAGAAGCTGGACAGTGAGGATCAACTTCCATGGAAAACAGACCTTCAACCCATTCGGGGACTTCCCTGAACGGTGGATATCCGAACCTGCGGGAGCGGCAATTGCTGAGCGGTAACATCCAGCCTCCGCCCCTCCCGCCATCGCCGCCATCGCCGCCCCACTACCAAGGATCTTCAAGCACGGCATACCAAGCAAAGCGCACCAATCCGGAACCTGCCAGCTATAGTGGTGGTAGTGCCCTCCCACCAAAGAAGCCGCGGACGGGTAATGAAGAACAGCAGCAGTGGCAGAACCAGTGGAGCAATGGCGGCGGTGGGAGGGGAGAGATCAAAGTTGCTCCAGACTGGAGCGGGAATGAAACCACCATGAGCACCGACCATGAAGGCGAGGACCAACACCAACGGGTGCGATATTTCGGGCTCAGCTCCACGCCCACGTCCTTGGCATTGATGCCACCCTCGAGCACGCCTTTGGAATACCGAGATACGCAAAACGAGTACTCACTCGCACATGCAAAATGGGGTCTACGGAGAGAAGTGGTACTGGGCTTTTCCCGCTGCGGTATTGGACAGATGTACCCTTGGCAAGCGGAGTGCCTGGGTATGGGTGGGTTGCTCGCCGGTACGAGTAATGTTGTCTATACCGCTCCTACGTCCGCTGGTAAGTCCCTTGTGGCAGACATCCTTGCGATCAGGAAGGTTGTGAATGAGCGCAGGAAGGCTATCATCGTGTTACCGTACATCGCTATAGTCCAAGAGAAGACAAGGTTTCTCAAGAGGGTTTTGGAGAAAGTCCGGGTCGCGGTACCGAAAAGAGGGGGGTGGGATAAGGTGAATTTATGGAAGCACCTTAATATCATCGGGTTTCATGGCGGGTCCACAGCAAGGATGGGATGGAAGGAGTTGGATATTGCGGTTTGCACTATTGAGAAGGTTCGCTGAATGCGTATCTGTAGGATAGCTCCTGCACATTTCGGCCACTTAGCTGAGATTCTTGTCTATGGTGATGTTAGGCAAACGCACTTGTCAATGCTGCGATTGAAGACCGTACCGTAGATCAACTGGGAATTGTCGTTTTCGATGAATTACATATGCTAGATGACGACCATAGGGGATATATCCTTGAGCTCCTTGCGACAAAATTACTTTGCCTGACAGTGAACATTCAGATTGTGGGCATGTCGGCCACTCTTAGCGTACTTCCCCCACCTTCATCCCTCATATTTGTATTCAATGGCTCGGTCTAACCTCCGTCCAACAGAACGTGCAAGTCCTAGCAACTTGGCTAAAGGCCCAATTCTACGAATGCGCTTTCCGACCTATCCCTCTGCAAGAACGCCTAGTCTACGATAATAACGTCTACAGCTATGACGAAAAGCTCGTTGCCAAAATCCCCCCCAGCGAGCTTAAAGAATTAAGGGACCCTGTGACAAACGCAATTGTATCATTAGTCTGCGAAGCAGTAAAAGAGGACCATGGAGTGCTTATATTCTGCGAGAGCAAGAGACGATGTGAAGATCTTGGGAAGTTGCTTGTCAAGTTTATGCCTGTGGTGGATGGAGAGGTTCAGGAAAAGAGGATGGAAATTGTTAGGGATCTTGCGACGACAAGTACTGGATTGGATTTCACTTTGGAGAAGACTGTGCCAGTGGGGGTGGCGTTCCACCATGCTGGTTTGTGATTCTACCTAAGAGAAATGGGGCGAGTTGCAAGGGGTGGTTGGCTGATTGGAATTTTATTAGGGCTGACAACGGAAGAGAGAGATTTAATCGTTGAGGCGTATGATCAGGGGGCTATCAAGGTTATTTGTTGTACGGCCACCATGGCAGCTGGAGTTAATTTGCCTGGTAAGTTATTTTTGGGTATCAGGAGTTGCAACTTGCTAGAGCACTAAGAGAGGTTTTCGATAGCTAGAAGAGTTCTTATATCGCCGAGGATGGGAAGGGACTTTCTTTCACCGACTATGTTGTATGCCTTACACTCTCCTATCAAGGGCCCGACTCTAATGGCTTCCAAGGAAACAAATGAGAGGCAGAGCTGGGAGGAAGGGAAGAGATACCCATGGTGAAAATTACCTTTGTTGCAGGAAGGAGGACCTGGGACCGGTCAAGGAGCTACTTAACGCACCGATGCCGTCAATCCAGAGCTGTCTCGGGGGAGAAACTACCGGTTTGAAGAGGTAGTGTATTATGCTCAAACTTGTCTCAAGCTAGCGCTAACTCTCACCTCTACAGAGCTCTGCTGGAAGGCATAGCTACAAAGCTAGCAACATCCAATAGCTCTCTAAGTGAATACGTGCGTGCAACACTAATCTACCACACAACACCGGAACCACTAAAATACCTGGAGCCAAAGATTCTGGATGCGATAGAGTATCTCAAGGAAATGAAGTTAATAATTGAAGACAAAACTCACGGGTACTTCCACGCAACAAAGATAGGCAATGCAACTGTTGCATCTGGGTTTGGCCCTGAAGAAGGAGTATTCCTGCACGACGAGCTATCCCGGGCACTAATGAACTTCAATCTCGAAAGCGACGTGCACATTATTTACCAGTTTACTCCAATCCATTCCTCCACCACCGCAAGTGTAGACATAGATTGGAAACTCATGCGCGAAGAAGTAGACAAGCTCGACGAAAGTGGAATTCGAGCGGCGACTTTTGTGGGTGTTAATCCGGCTTTTGTTAATAAAATGTGATGCCGACCCCTTCCCTCACTCACCAACCTTCATTTCGTGTTTCTGATTGTATATAGGGCCCAAGGTGGCACCCTCCGCGAGGACTCCCCACAAAACATCTCCAAAGCCCGCGTCTATCGTCGCTTCTATGTCTCCCTCATGCTGCGTGAACTCCTCAACGAAAACCCCGTACACGTAGTAGCCGCAAACTACAATATCGCCCGCGGCTTCATCCAGCAACTCTCGACAACCTGCAAAGGCTTCGCCACCACAAGCGGTACTTTTTGCAAGGTCATGGGATGGACCGGCCTGGCTGTCTTACTAGAGCACTACAGCTGGAGACTCCACATGGGTGTTAAGGCCGACTTGATGAACCTTGCTAGGATACCGTTTGTCAAGAGCGTCACTGCAAGAATTTTTCACGAGAATGGGCTTAAGAGTGTGGAGGCAGTGTCGGCATCGAATGTAGGAGCCTTAGCGAAGTTGTTAGAGTTAGCGCAGCCGAAAAAGTTGCGGTTGAGAGAGGCAGAAATAGGCAAGATGAGGGGCAGGTTGGAGCAGAGGGCGGGGATTATACTCGAGGCGGCGGTGGCAATCTATGAGCAGGATTGTAAGGATGCTGAAGAGGAGTGAAAAGGTAGTAGATTCTGGGGGGCCTTTTTGAGGTTCCATATTGGCTTATAAAAGTTGGGGCCATTGTCATCAGAATCTCGGTTTATTGGTTATTAGTATGATAGCATTTCTGGCGGTGGTCATCGACAATCACGCAATGTACAGTACCGGTAGTGTCAGTGCTTTATTGGAGGCAATACGGTATGGACGAGATTCTGAGTCTGGGGTGCGGCCCGTTGGCAGGAAAAGCGAGCACTCTTTCATGACTCAACGCCAGCCTTCACGGAAATCTTGGCAGGGCACAAGCCCCGGAGGACTGTCCCACAAGCCAAATCCCCCCCACTAACAGTGCTCAAGCAAACTTGACCCACAGAGACGAGACAAACAAGTAGCCCACCCATCCCAGTCAACCATCCACCAAAAATCGTCAAAATGTCTATCAACAAGATCGCCCACAACTCTTCCTCTCACGCCAACCCCAGCGAGTTGGAGTCCAGTATCGCCCAGGCCTTTTATGACCTTGAGCAGTCGGTCTCCGATCTCAGGAGCGCTTTGAGGCCGCTTCAATTCAGCTCTGCCAAGGAGGTAATTACAGTCTTTTTTATTTTTTATTTTTTATGAGTGATACCCCAGTCTCCCCTTCGGACCCTAGGAGGGGGGAAGGAAGGTACGGGAATGCTAATGGTGGGAACGTTTTTTCTTTTTCTTGCGGAGGGCAGCTCGAGGTTGGATCTGGAAAGAAGGCTATCGTCGTTTTCGTCCCGGTCCCGTTGTTGGATGGGTTCCACAAAGTTCAGCAGAGGTACCTACTCTGCAATTCTATCCAGGTTAAGACGGTTGACCAATGATGATGGGTGTAGATTGACCCGTGAGCTCGAGAAAAAATTCTCTGACCGCCATGTTCTTTTTGTTGCTCAACGCCGCATTCTCCCCCTCCCGTCCCGCAGATCCCGCGTCACCCAGAAGCGCCCGCGCTCCAGGACTCTTACTGCTGTCCACGACGCCATTCTCCATGACCTTGTCTTCCCCACCGAGATCGTCGGCAAGCGCATCCGAACCAAGGAGGATGGTCACAAGATCATCAAGGTCTTCCTCGATGCTAAGGAGCGTGCGGGTGTCGATTACAAGGTTGACACCTTCGGGGAGGTTTATAGGAAGTTGACTGGCAAAAATGTCGTTTTTGAGTTTCCGGTCGTTGGTGAGAGTTACTAAAGTTCGGTAAATTAAACAAAAACGGATTTCATGTATATTTTTTCACCGGGTTGGGCTGTGGGAATATAAAAGCTGGGCTCTGGGCTATCGACATCGGGCTTTTTTCTTTCTTTCTTTCTTTGGTTGATTTACTTGGTCGGGTTGGCCTCTGATATTTTATTCCATTCCGTGGGGATGTGGATTGTGACTTTTAGGATACCATTACCGTATGTGAAACTGAGCTGAGATTCAAGCAACCTCTTGTGAATTACTAGTACAGTACGGACCTTTAATAGTAATAATGCTAGCTGAGGGTGATCGTATCCACATCCCGGACAATTAGTTGCTGAGAATAGCCACTGTGGTAAAAGATTGTAGGGGACAGCATCGCTATGCTGTGTGCAAGCTTGGGAGAAAATGGCGGTGCGTAGTGAGTGTGTAAGGGGGTTGGAAGTGCCGGCAAAGCATTAGTTACAGTACCTCCCTTGAGCAGCACACCAGAGAGCGCTCACCGCCTCTCAGTTTCCAGTGCCCATTGAATTTTTTTATCCCCGGCTATCATTTCCCACTCCTTTAGCCCACCTTGCTGTCATTTCATTCTATGGCCGGGTAACCCCTTAAGGCAGGAGCTGAGGCATGTCTACCCTCTGCCCTTGGGAGGCAGGTCAGGTCAAGCTCCCCCCTACCCTACCCTACAGCTAGGGTAAATAAAGTGCATTGAACTCCAGCCCACATGTCTCGTATGATACATCATCAGCCTTCCCACCAGCACCTCCAAAACCCCAAAACCACCACCTTCTCCTCCCCCAAATCTCCATATTCCCATTTTTATCATAATACTCTGCGATCATGAGGTTCTGGACAACCTCCCCCGTCTCCACCCTGCCCTTCTTCATCCTCTCCCTCCCGCAACTAACATCAGCAGACACCTCCTCCTCCAACACCCCCCCACAACAACCCTGCACCGTAACCTCCACACAAAGCGGCAACTTCTTTGACCTCCGCCCGTTAGCCCGCACTTCCACCAGCGCCTCTTCCTCGAGCAGTAGTAAGAGTAACACAGCCCACGACTGGACGGCCCGTGGGCATGACTACCCTGCAAACTTCACCCTGAACATTTGCGCCCCTGTGCTCTCGGACGTGACTGATGTTGAATCAGTCCCTACCTCCCAAAAATCCAATATCTCAGCATTCTATACCACTCATGATGGAAGACAGTACTCTATCGGCAGCGTTTCCACAAGCCCGCATTTCCGGGGGAGGAAGCTGGTTTTGGAGTACGTCGGTGGCTCGCCATGCCCCGCGCCTGACGGCACCGGTGATGACGAGGAGAAGAAGAGGAAGAAGGGCAAGACCACTAAGGATAAAAAGAGGGAAAGCGGATACAGGAAGAGCACGATAATGTCCCACCTCTGCGACCGCGACGCCGTCAGGCCGGTTATCAGCTTCGTCGGGCAGGTGAATGACTGCGGGTACTTTTTCGAAGTGCGATCCTCGGCTGCGTGTCCGACCTTCGGAACGCAGGCTCTGGGTCCTGTTAGTGTTTTTGGCATAATGTACCTCCCCCCCCTCTTCTAACCCCCCCTTCGGTTTGTTTGTTAGCTGCTAATAGATACACAATAGCGGACTAGTAGCAGCGCTGGTGTACCTCGTCGGCGGCTGCATGTACCAAAGAACAGTAATGCACGCCAGGGGCTGGCGCCAGATGCCGAACTATGCAGTCTGGGCAGGCCTGATCGGCGGTGTTTGGGTGGGTTTCCTTTTTAAGCCCTTTTGTTCCCGCCATTCCTCTTCCCCTTCAACATCCCCACAGCTACCAAAGTCACCATACCTTCCCACTCGGCAGTGGGTCTAAATGGTAGCAAAAAAATAAATACCCACATACACACACATATCTTGCAGGCAGGGGGTGTTTTGAACTTGGTCCAGGGAAAATATCATAGCTAATATAAGCTTCAATTTTTCTCTTTTTTTTGGAAAAAACATAGGCCCTCATAGAATCTATCTGGAGCCGCTGTGCCGGTAAATTGCATCTTGCGCAAAGCTCGCACCATCGCCTAGGTGCTCGGAGGAGTAGTCTTGAGAGTGAGAATAGGCTGATTGATGCTTTGGATGAGGATTGGGGGGATGATGCTTGATTTACTTTGCTTTGCTTTGCTTTATCTAGGGTGGCGTTAGGAAATTTCTATTGGTATCGGTATCATAAAGTGGGTTAGTGGGTGGGTTGAGAGGGAAAATTTGGTACGGATATGTATTAGTTTCCAGCACTTTTATTTCCCCTCAGTTCCCAGTATCCAGTTCCCCTCCGCCGGAGTGAGCACACCGTCCAACGGATCGCGTGGCACACACCCCCTTCATGGAGGGGTTTCTCTTTCTAGTGGTATGATGTCTGGTATACAGTATATGGTAATTGCAGTCAT
Organism: Tuber calosporum; assembly: GCA_003316355.1. Taxonomy (NCBI): domain Eukaryota; kingdom Fungi; phylum Ascomycota; class Pezizomycetes; order Pezizales; family Tuberaceae; genus Tuber; species Tuber calosporum. The sequence goes on from QFET01002144.1 coordinate 10,862, forward strand.
CAGTCGCCTCATCTCTCTCTTTTTTTTTTTTTTGTTTCCATTCAGCCATCTAATCCATTAAGGGAAAAACACTACGAGTGAAATGCCAATACAATACAACCCTCAACCTTTGCATCTACTCCTCAACACTACTAACCTTCTCCCACTCCCCCTTCAAGGTCTCCTTCCAAAGACTAACCTTATTATCCCCGCCACTAACAGCAAGTACATTCCCGGAAAGACTCCAGCTAACCCTCCAAAGAACCGTATCCATCTGCAGCACCTTCTTATTCCACGCCTCACCGTCCTGCTGAGTCCAGATGATGACGGACTTATCCTGCGACGCGCTGGCGATGTACGACTTTGGCAAGATGGAGGGTGCCCACGCCACATCGCGGACCCAATCCTGGTGCCCTTCAAGGACAAATTCTTCAACGTAGGCACCGGCTTCGGGACTGTAGGACCAGATCTTAACCAGGTTGTCTGAACCGCCGGTTACAAATCTGCGTTGCGTGAGGTGCTGCTGCTGCTGGGCGGCGGGGGCGGCGGAGGAGGTCGAGGCGGGGGAAGATGTGGTTTGGACGAGACTGGCGGGCTGGGTTGCTGGCGCCCAGGATACGGCGTTGCAGCCGATCACGTGGGCTGCAAAGAGCTTAGTGTCCCAGGTTCCGTCGTCCCTGAATTCTAGCACGGAGACTTTGGCGTCTGAGGAGGCGCAGGCGAGGACTGCGCCGGCTTCGTGCGGGGCCCATTGGACGGAGTTTACTTTTGCATTGTTAGTGCTTGCTCGGTCACCATATAATGGGGTCGAGGGGTTACCGGAGGCGTGATGGTTCGCGTGCTCAAATAACTTTGACCAAGACCCTGAGCGCTCTTGCCAAATCACGACCTTTCCATCGTAGGAGGCGCTAGCGAGGATTGTGCCGAACTTGGGGTGGGCCCAGGAGACTTGCCAGACTGGTCCGTCGTGGCTTCCATTACGAGTCAGTTAGCTAGACCGAAAGGAGGGAGGGAAAGGACCAAAGTTACCCGCGGAGAGTCTCGAGCAGGCGGTGGTTGTCACGGTCCACTTCAAAGATTTTGATGGTTTTGTCAGAGGAGCAGGTCTATCCCATCCATCAGCTAACTAGACAAACAAGGGATGAAGTCTGGGATGTGATGTGATTAGGGAGAGGGGAGGAGATAATTACAGCAAGGCGTTTACCATAGTAGTCCAGAGCGCAGTCGTGCTATGTATGTGTCTCATCAGTCCAGTTCTGTCAGAACCCTCGTGTATTGAATATGTAGTGTATACATACGATCATATCATCGTGAAGGTTGGATAGTTGAGTCTATATCATCACATTCCATCGTTAGCTCATCTCAGCTCCACGACCAGATTATCAAAAGTAAAAGACCCACCATTGTGAAATAGCTAGATTGGCTATTGTCAAGTCGATAATCTCGAACCCGCTATGCAATAGAGAAATTATGGTAACTCGAGGAGAGAAAGGAAAAAGAAAAAGAACGAAAGCTTCCCACAAAGCTTTATTTTCGCAGTTGTGTGGCTAACCGACCAGTTCAGGCGACGTTGAGCCAAGCAAGCTGGCTGTTGTTCCAGGATTGGGGGGGGAGTTAAGGGATTACCCGGCCTCTAGATTGGATGATGGTGCCTGCCAAGATGATAAGCATCAGCAAAGGCGGGGGATTTTTTTTTTTTTTCTTCCAGAGGGAGGAAAGCACGCGGCCATAAGAGTAACTATTACAACCACAGCCTTCATCTTTCAAACAAACAAATTACGATCTAGATTTCTAGCAGACACATCCAAAGGCAATTAGATAAGGAGAAAACAATGGCCACCAATTCAATAAAACTCCTAACAGGTAATTCCCACCCAGAACTGGCCAAAAAGGTCGCCGAACGGTATATACACCTCCCCCTCCCTCCCTTTCTAGTCAGCTAATAAAACGCTCAGCTTAGGCATCGACCTCCTCGACATGTCTGTGTTCAAATACTCCAACCAAGAAACTAGCGTAATAATGCGCGAGTCAGTGCGCGACGAGGACGTCTTCATCCTACAGTCGACGAAGCCGGGCGAGGAGCTGAACGACGGTCTAATGGAGCTGCTAATAATAATAAAGGCTTGCAAGACAGCTTCTGCGCGGCGGATAACAGCCGTGATGCCAAACTACCCATACGCAAGACAGGATAAAAAGGACAAAAGTCGGGCACCGATAAGCGCGAAGCTACTAGCAAACATGCTACAGAAGGCTGGATGCAATCACATCATCACGATGGACTTGCACGCCAGTCAAATTCAGGGCTTTTTTGACGTGCCGGTTGATAAGTACCTTCACCCCCCAATTCCCGCTCCGTTCTGCACAAACTGACCGGGGTTAGTTTGTACGCGGAACCATCTACGCTCCGCTACATCCGCGAAAACTTCGACTACAAAAACGCTGTAATTGTATCCCCAGATGCTGGCGGTGCCAAGCGCGCCACCGCACTGGCCGATCGTCTAGACTTGAACTTCGCCCTTATACATAAAGAGCGTTCGCGCCCCAACGAGGTGTCGAGGATGACGCTAGTCGGGGACGTTTCCGGGAAGATTGCCATCCTCGTCGACGATATGGCGGATACTTGCGGCACGCTGGTTAAAGCTGCCGACGTGCTTATGGCCTCCGGAGCCAAGGAGGTTGTGGCTATCGTTACGCACGGGATACTCAGTGGGAGCGCGTGCGAGAAAATCAACAGCAGCAGGTTAAGCAAGGTCGTAGTCACAAATACAGTCCCCCATGAGGAGAAGAAGAAGGGATGTGCAAAGTTGGAGACTATCGATATTGCGCCTACGGTATTTCTCCTCTCCATCCATATGTTTGAAGAACCAGACTGATGATAGGATTAGCTAGCGGAAGCTTGTAGAAGAACACACAATGGCGAGAGCGTGTCGTTCTTGTTCTCTCATGCTCCGGTTTAATTCCCTCCCCCATTGTTTTTTTTCTTTTTTTCTTTTCCTCAGCAACTAGAGGGTGAAAAAAAAAAAAAGTTCGTTGCTCTTTTCGTTTTCGCGATAGTTCATCACTTGTCTACTCGCTTGCACACCAGGTTACTATGCCTCCCCCACTCACCCCTATCCAGTAGCTATCCAGTAGTCCTTCTGATTTAATTCGAAAGCACGGTGTTAAGCGTTCGTTACTTTCACCCTCCAGTCCTTCTATGATAACATTATTATAACAGCGCATGCCAAAAAGAAAGGAAAACCCCCGATAGCACCCCTCCCCACGTCCCAACTAGACCCACCCTTTCGCCAATCTTGAAAAATCACTCGCGAGCCTCCCCCCAACCAACATATCTTTCCTATGTATCATAACCACCACGAAGGAAGGAAAAGTGCAAACCCGCAGGATACCATCAAAATGAAAAAAAATGAATGAAAAAATCTTCTACATTGGTTAAACTAAACTATACCGAACCGTCGACACTGAGAAAGGGTACGATAGAATCGAGGAAAATCAAGAAAATGAAAACCTACTGGCCAAATAACAAGTTGAAGAGAAAGTAAGTAAATAAAGAAACGCCAGAAATGCAATAAAGGATATGTAATTTACCCTGATGTTATCTAGGTGGGTGTATGTATGCATAGGAAGGAAGAATGGGTTTATCAAGTACTATGCAAAAAACACTATGAACAAGAAAAAAAAAAGGGGGGGGGGGAAGGATCCAAAGCCTCTAGAAAATAAAGGCAGGAGGAGAAGGGGGTTATGAAATCTCAAGAAGCGTCTTGGACCGTTCATACACAAAGAATGAAGTCCTGCCAATGCAACCATTGTCAGCACAATTCAATCCAAGTCGAGCCCAAGTCGGGCGCAAGCTGGGGGAGAAGAGAAAAGACTCACGCAACCATCGGCACGACCTTCACGTATCCAATCTGCACCCCCGATATACATTAGTCCGCTCGCACCAATTTAGAAATAAAGCAAGAAAGTGGTACATACCGACAACCCCACAAAAAAACCCTTAACTCCACCCCCTCGCCAAATATCCCTAGCGGTCTCACGCATGCCAACGACCCTGCCGTCACCGACGGCACCACCGACCTGCATTCTCCTACGAACGACTTCAAAAGGATAACTCGCTGTCTGGCTAACCATACCTGCGAAGCCGCCAGCGCACAATTCCGCCCATCCCTTCAATTGCTTCTTCTGGCTGTGCTGCTGCGCACCCTTCTTGGGAGGGCTAACATACCCTCGGTGTCTTAGCCAATCCCCAGCGATGTCGTGGGTAAGGAATGACATGCCAGCGTACGGCAGCATACCAAGAACGGTAGGTCCAAAACCACGATAAAAACCGCCGACACCACCATTCCCACCCCCCTCCCGCCAAAGCCTCTTAACGATACCCCTCAGCGAGCTCTTCTCCTCCACCCTCGTTTCGAACGCCAGTCGCACGCGTATGACCTCGAGTGGGTAGGTGGCAAACACACTGACGGTGCCGGCGGCCGCACCGGCGGCTAGGCGCCGCAGCACAGTCTCTTGTTCGGGAGACTTTATCAGCTGCGCACGGAATTGCTCGTACGCGACGAACTTGACGGCGGCGTAGGGGAAGATTCGCAAAAGTGTTGCGCTGTGGCCACGGAAAAGGCCGGCGTAGCCAGAGGATTCCCGGATGTTGGAGATGGCGCGGAGTACACCGAAGGGGGTACCTGTGTACTTTGTGAAGGCCGGGGAAGAGGCTTGGAAAAGGATTTTTACACGGTCGAGGGGGGCTATTAGGGTTTTGGCCTGTTGGGATGGAAGTTAGTGGTGAGTGGGGGAAGGGAGGGAGATAGGGATATACAGCGGAACCAGCGATGCCCCCGGCTATACCACTGCGGATAATGTAGTTGAAGCTCTGCTTATTCTCACCACAATTGTGGGCAGGTGAGGATTTGCTGCGTTGCTGTGAGTGAATAGGAACAGCAGCGTCGGCGCTGGGGGCTCCCCCGGCTGTCCGGAGGGCTGTTGCTTCGGACATTTTTTTGATTTTTTTTTAATTTTTCTTCTTCTTTCTTTCTTTCTTTCTTTCTTTCTTTATTTCCCTTGCAGTTCCGTAGTTTGCTTCCTTCCTTCCTCGCTATTCCTGTGCGCAGATCGAGGGGGATAGACTACGATAAAAAGAGAGTGAGAGGAGCGCGGAAAGGGCAAGGGCTTATTTGTACCCGTCGGGGTGACCTCCTTATTGCCGTCAGGAATGGGTATTCGCGGCGTTGGGCTTGTCCGCCCGTCAGCTCAGTCGCTCTTTCGTGCTTGGTAGATATGGTGGGTGGATAAGCAGGTGGGTAGGTGCCTGAGCTAGCGTAGGTTATGTTAAAAGTGTTCCAGTGTTCCTTTGGCACGATAAGTTGAGTGATGGGCAAAGGAGGCAAGTGAGACAAAAATAACTCCAAACCAACCAGTCCTTCGTCATAGAAGGCACGGCACTGACACTCAGGTACTGGTACAGTATTCGGAGAAGCAAAAGAAGCAAAATGAGAACCGAGGTATTCAACTTGTCATAACCGCGAATTTTTTGAGCCTCCCTGCACTCGCTCGCTCGTTCGGTAGAGCGTCTTGTGTTTCGCGTGCGTAACGTAGTTCACACTTCTCCGATGATGACAGGATACCGCATCATAATATCAGGATAAATGTTCTTTTTTCACCTCTTAATGATGATGATATGAAATTATTTAAGATATGATACTAAGTTAAAGAGTCTAATCTGTCTGTCCGTTCGTTCCCATATCTGGCTGCTGGCATAATGCCATACTACTGGTTTTTATTTTTCCTTTTTTCCAAGAACTAAGAGAGAAGAAAGCAAAAGCACGACCACGCGGCGGAATAAATACCGTAGGAAAAGGACACCGTGCCACATCGCTATCGCACCGCAGGGGAGATGACGATGAGGATAGGGTGGGAAAGGGTAACTAAATGGTACGAGTATGATGTAAGGGAAATACCCTATAAATCCATCTACGGAAGGAGGAAGGAAAAAAGGGAAAAAGAAAAAGAAAAGAAAAGAAAAAAATCCTCCCGAGTAAGATAATTAGGTAAAGAAGAAATCCAGAGCACTGGAGACTAGACTATGGATAATTATGCCCAAATCTACATGGTACTGCCATTGGGAAAAACACAATGATATGAAATTTAGTGTAGCTGCCACAAAAAATACGAAGAGCAAATCGAAGCAATGTTTGGAAGAAGGAGAGGTGGAAAAAATAATACAAAGGAAACTATTCATGAATAAACTCCGTGACAAAAGGAAAAAAGAAAAAAAAAATGGGAAAAGGCGGAAGAAGAGGAAGGAAGAGAGAGGACCAGGCCACAACCAAGAGAAAGAGAAAAAAAAGTGAAGCCGTAGTCAGACATCTTTTCCACTTGCTTTTGATGCCCCCCGTACTTAGCCCAAACAAACACCTTGAATCATGAAGCAAATACCCGAACGTTCATGTCTGCGCTTCCTGTAGCTATCACGCAACGGACATTGATAGCCTTCTCTCCCGCCTTTGGAATCCCGTTTGTCTTCGCCTCCCCGTTTGCCTGCTCCTTGACAGGCGCCGGTGCCCACCGAAGACAGGTTGCAAAGTGGGAATGCGCTTCGTCGACCGTCTTCGCGCATCGACCGTCCTGTGTCAAGTCCCAGCACCTAATGGTCTTGTCGTCGCTGACGGAGAGAAGGTACTTCCCGCCTGGATGGAAAGCCAACGCCCGGATCCAGTTATCGTGCCCAACCAGTGTTCTCAAGAGCGTACCCCGCGCATCCCACAACTTGATCGTCTTGTCACGAGACCCGGTGGCTATAAATTCTGAAGACGACGTTGCCGGGGGTGGCTTCTTAAGTCCGGCAATTGTCGCCAAGTACGGATAGGCTGAAGGGGGTGCGAACACACAGCAATTTACCACATGCTCGTGACCTAGAAATGTGGCTTTGTGCTCGGCGGTGGAAGCGTCCCAGAGCCGTGTCGTCTGATCAGCTACTCGTCAGCATGCTTCATCCTGTAATATGTTCACGGTTGTCGCGCATCTAACCTGATCGCCTCCAGCAGATAGTAGCCATCGTCCGTCGTGAGAAGGTTCTACATCCCTGATCCAGTCGGAATGTCCGCTTATTGTCTTGATGCAGTACCCGGTCGCAACTTCCCAAATTCTTAATGTCTTATCTCTACTCGCCGACACCAGGCATTCACCAGCAGCACTGGGAATGAACCTGACTGCACTAACAGAGTGATCGTGACCTGTAAGGGTCCTGATATTCTTATACTCGTTATTTGGATCCCACAGCTTAATTGTGAGATCGCTCGAACAGGACACCAGCAACACTCCCGCCTTGGGCCCACCAAAATCAACGTCTAAAACAGCCTTGGTATGACCCTTGACTGTTCTCTCCAGCTCTCCAAGCTCCCAATCCCAAATCTTGATGGTCGTATCATCGGAGCCTGAGGCGAGTACCGAGAAAATCGGGTGGAAAGCGACAGAATTGATGGAGTTTCGATGGCTAGTGAGGACGTGTTTGGCAGGAGCCCGCGGCAGCCACGATGAAGGATCGATGTTGCGACGGGTGAGCGACGTCGGGGTTGTTGAATCCAATTCTGCTTGTAAGGAGGATAGTCGGCTCTCAAGTTCCATTATCTAAATGGCCAAAAAAGAGTAAACTTCCAGTGCAAGGCCAAGAGCGAGTCGATTGGAACAAACCTTTTTCTGTAATCTGAGCACACCTGTCCATTTTTTCTCCAACACGCCTTCATACTTTTTCATAGTATTTTGATCTAGAAATTCATCGCCGACACCGAGCTCCTCCCTCAGCGCCGCACCTGTGCTCGATAGACCAGAGGCAGAAAAGTAGGCCAAAATCGCCTTGTGGCTGGTTGGTTCGCCGGCCAGTTAGCAAACTTCTAAAATCGTTCTCCGTAGGGGCGGAGAAAAATCAGGGGGGAGCGGGAGCGGGAAACGATCAAGGAAGGAGAACATACAGCTCGTCCCTTTGGCGGGGGATCAGATAATTCACTGGAGTGCTCATGACGCTATTCCCCGTGAAGCGGGGAGCATGGGACGATTGGCAGGGAGTAAAAATAGATGAGTGGGTGAAGGGGAGTCTGAGTGGGTAGTGGCTGTTGTTGTTGTTGTTGTTGTGGGG
>QFET01002153.1:0-37185 GCA_003316355.1 Tuber calosporum
CTAGCGCTACAGAAATTGGACTGACCCGCTCCTTGAACATGGCTATAAAGCTAGTCACGAATATGACGACACTGGAGAGGTGCTGGACTATTACCGTGGAGTCGGCTACCAGGCTGTAAAAGTCGTAGGGGTGAACGTTGATGTTACGCTGGAGTTGGGAGAGGAAGGTGGGGTCTACCCAGTTGTCTGGGTATTCTTGTTTTACCCATAGGAGCTTTCGCCAAGGTTTCCGTTTCTTGATGCGTGGGGCGGAGGAGGCATTGGTGGTAGCGCTGTTTGTCGGCGGCCTTGGGGAGGGCGCCCGGGGTGGGCGGTGGTCGATTGGTAGGGGTTTTTGTTGCACCCAGGCAGGGTTGGTAATGTCAGTTGTAGGTGTTGTTAATATGGGGGGAGACAAGCGCTGAGGAGCCGGCGCTTGCATGTGTAGAGGCATCTTTCGTGAAGATTGTAGTTGCACTGCTGAATGTTAGAGGTTCATGGCAGGTTGTGTGTGTATTGTATTCGTGGCCGCGACACCTTTTCCACTGAACTGTGGGAAAAGGGGGTTGAGACACGATCATCGTTTGGATAGATTGAGGCTCAAATGCAAAATCCGAGGATGACGACTTTTCGCATACCGGTGGAGGATACCGGTGGAGGCCAAGCTTTATATGTATGACAAATCAAACCCGTGAATTACCCACCTGGTTCCTCACATCACTGATGAAACATTTTTTATTGCCTTATTTCTTCTTTTGGCTTCAAAAAATTATAATTCAAAATGAAAACTAAAACGTGAACCTTACGGACAAACAAAGCAGACTGGGAAACCCGTGTGGAAGGTAGACTAATAGGCAAGAAAGTGAAGAACTCCCAGGAAAAACTAAGGCCCACACAGACTTAAGTCCATACACCCGCTCGGTCGATCCCTTTTTTTATATTACCTTTTTATATCTGATTTAGGCTTCCTTAAGCCTCGCCTCGAGAATGCCCTTCAAAGTAATAGCGTCGGCTAATTATGGTTAATAACAGCTTCAATTAGGCTTAAATCAAAGATTAGTCTGCTCACCAGTAAACTTTCTAATACCGTCGCTCAACTTCTCGGTGGCCATTTGGTCCTCGTTCAAGTGGAACCTGAACTCGGGTTCGTTGTCAATGAAGCTCTTCTTGGGGATATCCAGGGTAGTGGCATCTTCGGAAGAAAGCTTCTTCGGGACGGCAGCCTGGCTACTGTACAACTCTTCCAAAAGGTTGGGAGAGATGGTAAGGTAGTCGCAACCAGCAAGCTCGGTAATCTCACCAGTGTTACGGAAGGAGGCGCCCATAACTTCCTAGACTTAGCCTAAAACACTCGGAAGCACTTCTAGGAAGGTAGACAAACCAATGGTCTTGTATCCATACTTCTTATAGTAGTTGAAGATATTCTGGACGGACTTCACACCAGGGTCCTCATGGGCAGCATAGGTCTTTCCAGTGGAGGCCTTATGCCAATCCAAGATTCTGCCAACAAAAGGCGAAATCAAGAAAGCACCTGCCTCAGCGGCAGCAATAGCCTGGACCTCTGAGAACAAAAGGGTCAAATTGCAATTAATTCCGTGCTTGCTCTCCAACTCCCTGGCAGCTTGGATGCCCTCCCAAGTGGAGGCAATCTTGATGAGAACACGGTCTTTGTTGATACCAATGCTCTTATATAGGTCAATAATGTGGAGAGCCTTATCAATTGAAGCCTGCTTATCGAAAGAGAAACGGGCATCGACTTCGGTGGACACCTTGCCGGGGACAATACTAAGAATCTCTTTTCCAAATTCGACGAGGAGACGGTCGAAGGTGGCATCAACTTGGGAACCAATGCCTCCACCACGGGACTTGCCGTACTTGACGGCCTCATCGATGAGCCCAGCGTACTCGGGCTTCTTGGAGGCGGCGAGGATCAAAGATGGGTTGGTAGTGGCCTGTATAGGATTCAACAAGCGTTGTCACAACAAACCAGTCGGAACAAACTTACATCTTGAGGCTTGTACTTGCCAATAGTAGCAAAGTCACCTTCAACCCCATTAGCAAACAGTCCACAAATATTGCTGAAACATCAAACAATACCAGAATCGCAAACGACAGTCTATAATAGCGTCCAACAGTTGATTAGCAAACGATCCAGGAAAAGGGGGAAAGGGGGAAATGACGTACAGTGCCAGAGGCCTTCAACTGGTCAAGGGAGGTAGTCATAATTTTTGAAATTGTTTAGACTTCAAGAATAAAGTTAGCAAGTTTGTTGTGCAAGCTAAAGGCCAAAAAATATCAAAGGTAACTAACAATGTGAGAATGAAGGTAGAAGTGTTGTGCGTTTGGGTATGAGAGAAGTGGAGGTGCGGTGGCAAAGAGGGGGGGGAAAGGGAGAGATGATGAATAGAAGAGAAGGAGCTCAAGGGAGGGAGCCGTTGCGGTGGTCTACAAATCGAAGGGGAGGCGTGGTTGTGGCGGGGCAGGCGCAACTCGATGAGGGGTTAATTTTTCACCAAAACCAATGATGATAATCCTCGTATAATATTATACATGCAGAGTAGCTCGATGGTCAATGGCGAACCTCATCTGCTCGAGTACTCCTCAGAAATCATCGCCCTCCCGTCACTAAGGGAGACCCCCCGAATGACACTGCATAGCATTAATGCCAAGTATGATAGAGCGTCATAACGGTACTCGAGTAAATCTATTGAAACGGAGAAAACCTCCAATTGTTCATATTACACGACAGAAAAGTCAGCAATTGGCAATTACGGGTTGTAATGGGAAAATTGATGACAAAAACGTGGTTGCCATCCCACTGCTCATCCCACTCTGCCATTTTACCTCACCTCCTCGGACTTGTGGTGACCTTGCCCCAGTTAGGCTCCGTATGTGCCACTTACCCCTTCCGAGTAGTTTTGTATCAGTAGAACTGGGACCAAAAAAGAGGGGAGTGGTTGGGTCAACCTTTTCTTGCATTTCCCGCCGCAAGGACACTCCCATAGTGCCTCAATGCGAAATGACACAATTGGACTACGGTATGCAATTAGATTTAAAAAGAAATGGCTGGAAGCCGGGTCCCGAACGAATCTACGGTACTTGTCTACTAGTATTCCAAAAGCATCCAGAAATCTTGGCGCCTACTAGGCGTAAACCACGCCAAGATTCCTGGATGCCCTGGAATGGGGAGTAGAAGTATGATACCAGTTCCCACTCATACCCAATAAATTTATACGGAGGGACAGCCCATAATTTTTGCATGTTACACTCGCCGGGGGTGTTGTGTGAGCTGCTGGTGGAACATACAAAACTTATGGGCTGTCCCTTCGTACTGTGCAGTAGCATGGTGGCATCCACGCTTAGAGATACACGAGTGACAATCGGTGAACCGCTAGTTGAGAATCAAGCAAATGAGAAACTAGCTATTGTATCATATACACAAGAAGCATCGTAACCCTACACATAAATAAGGAATTTAAAAGGGGGGGGGATAGCGAGCGCAAAAAAGTAAAAGATGAAAAAAAGGGCATCAGAAGCAACCCATAAAATCATAAAACGTAACGCCCCCTTAATGATAGCAAGTCTATCGAACCAGAATAGGCGACTGATTCCGTTGAACCAGTTGGCAATCCCACTCATGCTGGCGATAGTGTTAGCACCTGAAAAGTAGATGATTCAAAGGGGAACGTACAACTTTCCCATTTTCATCCCCTGTATACACTGCCTGCGGCATTGGATGGATAGCCGAAATAGCCGCAGGCATCTGAATTTCTGTTTGGAACTGGTTGGCATGCTGGAGGGTGTTGACGGACAGAAGCTTGAATTTCCCATCCACGATGGCTTTGCTCCAAACATTGACTATTCCGCGTCTATGGCCTGTGAAGAGTAATTCTCTTTCCAACCACTCGTTTCCAAGACCCTCGTAAAAGGCACAGCATAAGACATTGTCTTCAGGCACATCACAGATGTTCTGCGTAAGGATGTGCTCGCCGTTCAAAGTGTACATGGTAACTCTGTTGCCTTTACAGATGGCGATATCTCCCGAGACATCGTTGACACTTACGCACTAAATATCGAATTAGTAGTCTGTGAAAACACACCGCCAATTCCCACATACCTGAATCGCAGCATCGCTCTTGAGCTGCCTCATGAACCTCTGCCTATTTAGGTCCCAAACGAGAATGGTATTATCGCTTGAAGCGCTGACAAGAGTGCTGAAAGACCTTGATATTGCCATGACAGTGACTGGCTTGACATGCCCAAACAAGCACGTCTTGAGTTGAAGCTCGACTGATCTTGAAGTAGTTTGAACTTGCCACACAGAAATCGTGCCGTCCGTCCCAGCAGTAATCAATGTCCTTGGATCAGCAAAGATAGCAGAGGATACCTGTCCTTGATGCAGATGTTCGTGATGGCCGCATAGCTATTTCAATTAGTTCCAGCAATCGGGAAAAGAGTCGGCTGTGTTGTGACTCACTCTCTTGCTATCGAAATGATAGAACCGCACACTTCCATCAGTAAACCCCCACTCCATATACTTATCGTAAGTGGGGGGAAGATTGAGTCTAAAGGAACTTGAGCAGAATACCCGCTCATACTTGCTTGAGTACACAAGAGAGCTAACCCTCTCGCCAGTATCTATAATTGTTAGCTAAACCCTATAGATTTTCGAGTAACCAAAACCTACCAAGAAGAGGAAAAGGAAGTCTAATTAAATATTCAGCCCCAACATCCAACCTCGCACTCTTGTGGGATACCTCCTCCTTCATTGGATGTGCCCTAGTGAAGACTTGATGAGGAGTCTGACCAAAGTTATGAATGATCCCTATAGTAGCTAGCCTCACAACGGGGTCTTGTATGCTGTCTAAATCAATTGCACCGTGATATGAGAGGTGATGGAACACATTGGTCGCTTCGATAGCGGCCTCACCACGCTGCTTGAATCCAAACACAAGATCAACCCACTCATGGAGATGTTGACTCACGTAGGGGCTCTCAAGTGCCTCCCGATGTTTTGCAATGAATATTTTGGGATCCCCCTTTGCCCATGGTGGGAGTTTGACCGAGTCGATAGCCTCATCAGTCCCTTGCTTCATGCCAAAGTTATATGAATTAGAGTTTACCAGAAACTCCGGTAGGAAGAAGAACTCGGGAATCAACTCTCGGACATCAGTCATATTATCTCTCGAAGCTGATGCCCAGGCTTTTTCAATGGAATAAAACAACCTATCCGCGTGGTCGAACGATCCGCCCTGTAGGAGCAAATATGACTGGACAAAAGGCTGGAGTCTAATAAGGTACGAGCAAACAATCATAGCCGATGAGAAATGTGTTCCATAATGAAAGGGAGGAGCTTGTCGGTCGCCGATCTCCTCGAAAGAGCGATATCGCTCGCGGAATTCATGCTGTCTGTCTTGTGTCTGCGCTCCCATAGGCTTTGAAAAATCTCGGAAGGTCCTTGGATTTGTCAAGTCCAGCTCCTCGCTGGTGTAATCTGCCAGAACCCATGGAAAGACAGGGTACTGGGTCAAGTCATTGAAAGTTCTCCCTGCCATGGTATTCACAAGCATAAGGTAGTGAAAATTTGAGATTTCCCCTTTAATCCACTTTCTTGTGGCGGGATTGGGGATATTGGATGTGAAGACGTTGACAAGCTTGGATCCAAAGTTTGTCGCGTTATCCTGGGTCTTCAGTGCTTCAATTCGCCACGCATCTCCGACGTGTAGCGATGCCGGACTGTTATTAACATTGGTGGCTTTTGACAGGAGCTTAGAATGTAAAAAGTCTCGATCTTTGGCAGACATGGTTGTCAAAAGGTAGCTCCGGCCATCTGAGAAAAACAGTTCCAAAGCTACATCTCTGAACAGGAATCGTCGTTTACTAATGCTGATCATATCCTCGAATGGCCAATGCCTGGTTTCGTGATCGCTATTAACAGAAACAGGTTTCCGGTCCTCTGCCTCTCTTCCAGAAATCATTTGCAGATACTGATCCCTTTCGTCCTTAGGGGCCTGCCAGACATTCACAATTTCACCATCAGACCGTTGGAAGAAGTTGTCAATAAGATAGAGGCAGTTTTTCCCCAAAATGAGAAGCCCTTCCACTGCATCCAATCCGACCAGCCTAGAAACGTTTTGGACGTACTCAACCACATCGCCATGCTGAATGGTTCTCATGACTTTCCTGTTCTTGTCTTCCCAGCCGTCATCGTCTTCTCGTGGATCGTCCACCAGTTCGTAATCCTCTTCAAAATTGTCTTCACCTCCATCGCGCGCCGAGTTGTGCTGCGACTGGTCTAGTGAGTCTGTCTCTCTGGTTGTAATAATGCTGATCTCGTCGTCTTCCACAGATAGTGAATGAGATTTGCTTGGCCCAACATTCCCACCCAACCCACCTGTAAGCCTCCGTTTGGGCTGGTAGTTGTGCAAATGAGCGCTTGAGTCTGGTAACATCCGCTTTCGCATTCGATTCCTCCCCTCGGTCAAGTCTAACCGCCATTTAGCCTCCTGGCCGTCATCAAGTAGCCCACACGGCCTCATGAGATCTGTCTCAAGCTTTGAATATGAAGAGATAACATAGCTCAAACTGTCCTGTTGATCTTGTGTGGCTCTCTGAAATTTAAGATGCTCCGAGTTATAGATGTTGACCATCCAGTGCGAAGAGGCAGACTCGTGGCGATGGTAAACGTCCTCATTGTTCATGTCCTCTAAAATCCACTGCTTCAACTTTTCCTTGCGTTTCGACGATCGAGCCTTCGCGGTTTCAGTGGTTTTTTTATTTTCCTCCGCAACGAAAGATTCCCACGCCTTAGAGAGAGCCCCGTAGAAAAAGGCATCCAGATCTTCTCGATGATCGTCAATCCAGTCTAGCCAAGTATCGTTGTCCTAAAAAATGGGTCAGTTTTTTTTGACCCAATAAAGCTTAACAAAAACGTCGTACCAATTCCATCAGCTTTTTAAAGCCTGAAGACAACTGCTTATGATCTATTGTCTTAGCTTGATTAAGTAATGCTGAAGTCTCTGTTGGTTTCTGCACTAAAACAATCCGCAGCATCTAAAAATAGCAGGAAAAAAAAACCACAGTAAGTAATCATGGCCTGAGAAAATATGAAACTAAACCAAGCAGGAGCACAAACATTGGCAGCGGCGAGTTTTATGTCTTGTTGTTGGTCTATCAACCGAGTATACAGAAGGTAGCATATAAGCCTCGTGAACTCGCCCTCTGTGTTTTCTGGAGAAAGAATGACCGCTTGCCAATACATCATCTTTCCGAGAAAGCCAACCACCTGTTGGGAATCCGACTTTGGGTCATCAAGTTCTGACAGCCTAAAAAGAACTAGCCGCGATACCGCAGCTCTTAGACTTGCCACAGTTTGGCTACACAGACGAACACTCTTTTGTTTCGCTACTTCCGGCCGTTGCAGATATTCCAATATTGTTCCAACAAAATCGAGCAAGCTTTCAGCCCCATTTAAGAACCACCCTAGAAATATTAGCTTACCACAGGCTAAGGGAAGCTAACCACACTAACCTTCATATACGCAGTCGGTCATATGGGTCGCAAACCTTCCAATGCTAGTCAAGGCCCGCGGTTCGCAAAGCTTCTTTCTATCAAACCCCAAAATGTTGCCGAGATGATTCAAGGTGTTCCGGAGTAGATAGGTTTCAAAGTAAATCTGGTGCTCCTGAAATCCAGGAGGAATCTGAAGCGGGTATCAGCATTAGGACAGGCGACTTGTGCTGTTGATCCTTGGGCGACATGTTTCCTACCTTTGTGCTCAGTCCGAATCCTGTGAATTCTCTCCTCTCCAGCACCAAGTCCGAAAACACTGTCATAACAAGCTCAAGAAGGCTTTCCACGACTGAATTGGAAATAGTCAGGCCTGGCACTACGCTGCCGCTATTCCCCAAGCCAGGCCCGACTGCCGGCGAGAGGCGCGCGGGAGAAGGAGTATAGGGTGTCGGCTCCGATGTCACAAGTATAAAACTAGATCCTCTCCTTAACCTATCTGATCGTGGCGCAGTTGGGCTAGGAGGCTCGTCAACAGTTACAGTTCGGACAATGGGAGGAGCAACATGTGAAACCAAAGGTCGAATCACTACATCTCCGCCATCAAATGTCAGAGCTGAATCCTTCGAATTCAGCTCAGTTTCCGCACTGACATGATCAGAACTACAAACGATTGGAAATAGGATTCCAAGCATCTCCTGGATGAAGGAAGAAGTTGCACAAAACTCCCGGAAGGCTGGGCAGCTAGTATGCAGGTGCGCAAAGAACTGTATAAGCGTATTGAGCATCCCCGCCAGCTCCCCAAGCCGTTTCTCCACGGTTTTATTTGATACTATATGAGAACAAAATTGTCAGCCTATCCGCTTGGGCTGAGCACCGATTGAGTACTTACCAGGCTGAGGTGACTTATCGCTGAGCGATAATGAACGCACTCTGGAGCTCTTTGTTGTTCGCAGCCCACCATCATCCGGCTTTCTACTATCACTCGATCCTCTAGTTCCATCTTCCCTCTGATCTGCAACTATGGTACCAAGGCCAGCCTTCAGCATTCCCGCGATGACTGGCAGCATCTCAGGATATGCCACTCTCCCGCTCCCGGCATCGGAGAACACCTCAGCAAGACCAAACAAATCGAGTGGCCTCGAAACATCAATCTTGGCTATATCCTTCCCAAAAAATATAGCAAAACATATAGGCCATAGAGGCGCCACATTCCACCACCTCTTCAGTCTATTCCGCATAGCAATAAACCCCCCCGTTTTTAAACCAAACTTCGAGACGTAACTGCCTCCGTGGACAACCAGTAACCGAGCCAGAATCTTGGCGCCAATAATAACCACTTTAGGATCACTCTCAGCCAACAAATATAACAACCACTATAATTATTAGAAACATTAGCGGCTTCACAGGATTGAGATTGTTGTGATCCACGACCCAAGATACACATATATTAAACATGTCCCAAGGTCAAGACCTTCCTCAGACTACAAAAGGCAATTTAAGAATACATACCTTATTAGTAACTGTCCTAGCAAATTTTTTAATATTGCCAACTCCGTTTCCGTCTTCAAACAAAAGATCTTGACACATCTCTAAAACCATAACCCCGATTTGCTGCCTAGTAAGGCCATCACTACCCAGATCATTCATGGACTTGACTGGCGACAGAGTTGCACCTGCGACACCGACACCCAGAGTTGGCTGTCGGCGTAATTGTACATTGCTCTTTTTAGCTCTCAATGGCTTCGCGGGGTTATTCTTGTGCAATGAGTAAGTGATAAAGAGAGCTAGAGACCGGAGAACATCCGCAGACATGTTTGTCTTCACAAGCGCCTTGAAGGCAGCCATAAAATCAGGCAGTACCTCACGAGAGAATACTTCACCCTTAAGAGCAAATATTAATTTCTTGACAATCCCTATATGCAAACACAGGCCAGAACGGCCGTATATCAGCAAAAGCCTCCAAGTAGAATTACGAGGGACCAGAAGGTACTTACGCATACGGAACAGCCTCTTGGAATTGAAATGATGATATTTGCTCCCATTACAAAATGTCACAAACTGCGCAAAGTATTCTTTTTGAGTTTCTGTATCTGCTTTCCTCCACATGTCAAAATCAACAAGCAGAATCCTATATGCAAGAGGATTAATGATAAAACTCTCCTCCGGAGCGCCATGCTTGAACCCCACAAATTCCAAGATGACCCTTAGCAAATCCTTGCCAATAATATTCTTCCCTTCCTTTGTCCGAATCAAATGCCCTAGAATCGCAAATCCATTGTCCCTCTCCATAGCCTCACTATTCCTCCAAGAACCTTTGGTGATTTCAAAAAGAATCTCCACGGCCCTGCAAACTTGTTTTGCAGTCTTTGCAACTTCAACCATCTTTAAACCCACAGCCGCTGCACCGCCAATTGACCAAGCGGCATCATCTAGGGATTGCGGAACGATGACAACCGGCTCGCCAGTCATTATCGCTACTCCATGCGTCAGACATAATGCCTCATTCACCGACGGAACTGCTCCGTTAATTGCTACTGCTCCCCCCCTCGTCAAAGATTGTAAATTCTTTAATGCAGGACGAGAAAGAGCTTTTGCTAATTGTGACTCGTCTACGTTATTATCGTTTTTGTCGTCAAGAACTTGTTGCGCGGAAAGATTGAGTAACACCTTGGCTTCTGGCAGTATGGCTGCCGCCTTGCTCCTTATAGCAGATATTATATCGCTCTTTTCCTCTTTTCCAGGGTGCATAAGCTCGTTACGCATATTCAATGCTGCGGAGGCCTCGTACGTTTGAAAAGACCCCAGGCAATCTTGAAAGTTTCCGTAATACCAGGGCCCGAGGCGGTAGTGTACCGCAATTAGATCGTCCGACAGAACATCTTCAAATAAATGAGCAGTCCCAAGACTCCATCTCGATGATACTACCCCTTGACCAATACGAGGCGACAAATCCGATGGAGTTCCGAGGAAAACTTGAACTGGCGTCGAAGAGGTTGGTGGGGGTTGAGGGTAGGCCGCCTTGACTTGTTCTACAAATTCACCATCTATATAAAGGGCAGCCTTCGCCGCCGAAGTAGTCCGAGGTCGCCGATGCACAAGTGAAATGTGATACCATTTTTGGGGCTCAAAAACAGTGGATTTAAACCTGACACTTGCTCGCGGCGATGCCATGGATGTTTGCAGAATGAACTTTCGGGTGTCTTGCTCTATGTAAGCTAGAACAAAGCAACGCTGTGTTGGATCGAAAACCCCGAAAATAGTGGTATGCATCGTAGGGTCAAAGGTGTCAATGCAAATCCAAGCGGAGAACGTAAAACCATTCGTGTGGGTGGGGGGGAATGAACGGCCTATAGAACTAAACTCCATGGATGCATAGCCGTGGAGTGAAAGGTCGAATTGAATGTGCGGAGGTGTCCGTGAGATCTTGAGGCCCTGAAGCAGAAAGGAAGCAACAGAATCATGTTCCATAGCCTGTCTGTAAAGATACCTGGCATCGGTCAAGCAATTTATCCCAAGCCGCATTAGATATTGAGCAAATTCCTTGAGAATGGCCCGCTCCCATTCTGGGACAGAGCCGTCCCATAACCGTGGGAGGATAGTGCTCAATATGCCTGTTGAATGCATAGAAGCCAGGTTTGATTTGCTAGAAGAAGCTATAGACAATAGAGCTTGCAAAATAGCAACTGTTGTAATCTTGGACTCTTCTGTCTGCGCCATCGCCGTTTGAAAGCTGAGGATCAATGGGGTAATTTCTGCATTCACAAGTATATCTTTCGAGCCAAAGCTTCCTCTAACTTTAGCCCGCACCTTGTCCACCACCTTCTCTTTCCCGGATTTACCGCCTGATGCCAACCCTCGTTTAACAGATACCACTAAGCTCGATAATGTAGCGTCGTCCATCGCAAAGGCCAAGATAAGCCCAAATAATTGGTCAGGCGCCTCTGTGGGAAGTCCGGTCGCAGCAAGACCTTGCTCCAGACTGTCCCAGCCGATCCTTCTCGCAAAGAACCGCTTGTTTCCGGAATGATTAAGCAAAGCTTCTGAGATCACACCGAAGAGACATTTAATAAGCTCTATGAAACGATTTTTTTCCTCATCCGTCCGATTTTCGGAGGTGTAGAATCCAGAACAGGAATGGAGCGCCGAAACCAAGTAGTTAAATCCCTTGAGAGCTCGAAACGTATCTTTTCCCAAGAAGCCCGGTCAGTAGAAGGGTAGAGATAACAAAGGCGTAAACTCAAAAAATAAGCATGGGGTAACAAACCTTTAGCTTCGGGAGAGTCCACAAGAATACGCTTGAGCAACGACAGCCATTGCAGGCGGACAAGAATATCCGGATCTGAAGCAGAAGATTCCAGGGAGTCGAGGAGAGGCTTTATCTCGGCAATAAACTTTGGGTTCGCAGAAGCTGCAGAAGATACACGGCGCCGGGCAGGTCCGGACGACGGTGAAGTCGCAGAGGCCATGTTGGAGGATGTCGAGATGGAAAGAGCTATGAAAAGTAGTTCAAATCATAGAACAAAACAGAAAAGAAATATAAAATCTAAGGGTCGGAAAGACAAGGTACGATAACAGCGAATCGGGAAGACAAGTCCAGTCAAGGCCAATGTGGAGGGTGGAGGGTGGAGGACGTCGAGGAGAGTTGATGTTAGAGGAGTTGTGATCCAAAGAGGTTATGATGCTGCGGTGTTTGGGGATCCGACGGCTGTCTGAGTCGGGCTATCATACAATGAATGATACTTGCAGCGCTGCCGCAAGTCAGCCCTAAAGCAACGGATAATTAAAGTTTACAGTTACTGCAGATTCTACACCTCAGTTATACAAGTACCACTGGAGGGTTGGTGAACAGTTAATCCAAGTTAATCTGTGAAATAATCCCTGCCCTGTTCGAAAACATCACCCCCAGCACTTGTCTACCGGTATGCTAAACAGTATCGTAAAACCTATGGTAAAGCATGCCACCAATTCACGATGCAAAGCGCGTAAGACGTGCACCAAGGTGGCACATCCTGCAATGCCTCTATTTGTGAAAGATAAAGGGTTATAAATAGACAGAGCTCAATTCTCCAGCCTGTTTGGTGTTTTATGTAATTTTGAAATCTATGCACACATAATTGTGAGTATGAGTTTAAAGGGTTAAAACACTAGCACCAAAGCCATTATATAGGGTACAAATGGAAGAAGATGATCTAGAAGTGTTGGGTATGTGGCGACAGAACTATGGAGACAGATTGGGTGGAGGTTTTTTGTCTCAGCTGAGAAAGAGAGGCCTGTAAGTGTGACAGAAGATACAAATCCCACAGATGTGTCAACAATATGAACCGTATAAACTCGAGTTATCCACTTCTCCGCCAGCCCCGTGTTCAGAAACAAAACCCCTCAAGAAGGATTGGTGTTTTCTCACATGGTAAAGCCTGAGTCTGCTGACTGTGTTGAATCTCATTAACTGTATTCGCAATTATATTAACCTGTTAGACTAGAACTATCGTGGGCTGATGCTGGGGGTTTGACGGAGATTAGAGTATTGGCGGAGATACAATACCGTAGTGGATAACTCGTGTTTTTACGGTAACGTGGTTGGCCGAGGCGTGTGAATTGTTTTCTGTTGGGTGGGGATTAGAGATTTGAAGAAAGATAAAATAGAACCAGTGACAGGAATTGAACATGAGACTTTCAAAATTTGTTTCCCCCCACTTTCACAGTAAGTTAAACCTGTACCCTTTACCCTTCACGAATGGAGGCGTTACAAATGGGCACACCTTTGTATATAATAATATTATTATTATGATATACTTTTGAACGCTTTGCATCTTATCTCGCTCAAGAATTTCAGTACTCGCAAAGGGTTTGCGCAGAGAGACCCAGGTGTAGCTAACATCAGTTAATGATGAGGCTTGGCGACTTGGTTCCCTAATCCGGCCTGCTTCAGGTATAAAAATTGTGAAACCAGGCCCGGAATTGGAGGCTATAAATTCCAAATCCGTGGTTTTATTCGCACTAAGCACAGGAAAATCTTGGCATTCACCCGAAGGTACAGTATGGCCTAAAAACCCTCAATAAACATAAAAAACTTCACCTCCTCCTTAAAATAACAAATAACAATAGAAAAACACTATCATAAACGTCATAACATTTGCTACCTGGGCCATTCAAAACTCCTCAGGATCTCAAGCCTGAATCTCTCGTGAAAGGAAAAACCTCCAACCTAACCGGAAAATTTATCCTATTGTCTCTCATAAAGGCTATAAATTACAACTTCCACCATGCTTTTATACCCTCACGGGGGTATGATTTTGTAGCCATGCTCCTTGAGTACCGTATAACTTCAACAAGGGGTTTTCGGGGTGTTTGAGAATCGGCAACTGCATGACCTCTTGAGGGGACTGAGATTAAGAAGCGAGACATTTGTCAGGGGTTTCATGGGTTCCAATTCACAGTCTCCAACGAAATGACGAATAAAGGCCATTGACGAGTGCCGAACAGGGTATGATATTTAGCACTCAAAAGAAGTGAATCCACCAAAGTACGATAGGGTAAACAAAAAAAACAAATATCATGCCCGCCACTGAGCCCTGTTCGCCACTCGTTAGGGTGGTGTCTCCTCTGGTTAGGAATAAACTTGATAACACTCGCCGGCGTTAGTCCTGCTGCAGTTGAAGATTGTATTACTAGTATCGGAGCCCCGCCTTTTTCCTTTGATACGGAAAGTTACTCGTACAGTACTGTTGAGGAAAGTGCGTAGCAGGCATATAAACGACAGCTGAAACACGACCCAAGGTATGGGGATACCAGCAGGCTATGATACTATGATACCGTAAGTTACCATAAACATTCTTCACCTTCTGAGTTTGGCTGATTCTATGAAATACAACTTCGGACATTCAACTTCTGCTCGTCCGTATGAATACCAAATCTCAGCGCCCAGAATATAAAAGTGAACCGCGCTACCCAAGTGCCGTACCCCATAAGAGATGGGAATACAGTCACAACATAACATCCTGAGTTCCAGGCACAGCATCCCCAACGGAGAACTGTCTAGAGGCTTGCCTTGTGGTGTCTGATGGGCAATTCACAACAACTACCGTACTGTGCCCCTACCACACCGTAGCTATCCATCACGCAGAAACTCCATTTCAAAATGACTCCTCCGTGATATTATAGGGTGGGCACAATGTGCAGTGTCGTACAAATGAACCGTCTAGGGACCGTAGGCCAGCAAAAGGCCCTTCAGGCTTCAAATCATTCACCCATGATGCCAGCGGCCTTCCCCAACACCTCTTACCTACACTCGTACTGCACTAAAGCCGCCGATCACTCCTCCAACCTCGCTGTGTAGCCACAGAGTTCAATTGCTGAGTTGTCAATGTTTTCAGGTGTGCCCTGAGCGAAGCCTCCACCCAGACATACTCATGTGTGGACGTGGGTGACCTGACAGCCAGGGATTCTGGAGGCCTGCCTACCCTCATAGGAAATAAAGGAATGAATTTGGCATGGAAATTGCTCAAACAAGCAAGAAGCTTTGACACCTCCTAATTCGTGGCTGTCAACGCCAGGCACCAGCAAAAACGTGCAGTTCGTGCTGCAACATGAGAGCCACTTCTTGGCTTAGGGGACAAGGGGATTGTGGCTTATGCGTCAGGTCCAGATGTCTCTGGCGTACACGCCAAGAATCCTGCCACAATATCACACGGGCACAACACGGAAATGGCGGTGCAGGGAATTCAATGGTTTCATTTGTGTCTGAATAAATTTGATACTGTAAATACAATACAAGAGCAATCCAGGCACACGTGCAACCTGCCGCATTGCTTGTTGTTTCCCGCCCACCTACAAGCACCACTCCCAAACGTGGCTTGGCGGAAACTTGGCTTACTAAGTTCTGAGAACTCGTTGCCCAGCCCCCAGAATGAACCAATGGCCCACCCAAAGCACGCCTGCAGCCGCGCTCTTTATCTTCCCCAACTCCCCCCAGATCCGTTCCCTCCCTCCTTCTCCCCAACAATACCCTCCGCATCCCCTTCATTCCTTCCACAGGCCCTAACCCAAATCCCATAAATTACCCCCTCTCTTTGCATCAAATAGTTGTTCCTCTTCTTCATCATGCATCTTTCTGCTAAGTTCGCGTTGCTCCTTGCTTCCATCTCTGTCTCTATCGCTTCCCCCATCCACGATGCTACTCTCGGAAAGTCGGCCCCTCTTGTCACCCCTATTTCTGCTCTCGAGCATGAAATTCCAAACAACTACATCGTAGTCTTCAAGAAGCACGTCGATGGTGCGTCTGCTACTGGACATCACAGTTGGGTTACTGACCTTCACGAAACATCTATCTCATCGCTCAGGAAGCGAAGCCAGATTCCTTTGATCCGCGGAGGGGGTGACTCAGCTAGCTCTGTTGATGTTGATATTGATTCCTTAACTGGTCTCAAGCACACGTACAACATCTCTGGGAGCCTCCTCGGTTACTCTGGTGCTTTTGATGAATCTGTTGTGGAGCAGATCCGTAACCACCCTGATGTGAGTTCCATTTAGTCCCGTCCCAAGAGCTTATCTCGCCGAGTGCTATGCGCCATACCGCGAGTGCGGGCTACACGTGACCCTCTTACTGTTGCCTCAACACGTATATCATAGCCGGTCAAGCTAACGTGACACTCACATCTTAGGTTGCCTACGTTGAGAAAGATACTAAGGTCTATGCTCTCGAGGACCCTGTAACTGAACACTCTGCCCCTTGGGGTCTTGCCCGTATCTCTCACCAGGAGAGTCTGAACTTCGGTTCCTACAATAAATACATCCACCAGGCTCGCGGTGGTCAGGGCGTTGATGTTTATGTTATTGACACTGGCACAAACATCAATCACAACGACTTTGAGGGCCGTGCCCATTGGGGAAAAACCATTCCTGCCGGTGACGAGGATGTAGATGGCAATGGTCACGGTACCCATTGCTCAGGCACCATCGCAGGAAAGAAGTATGGCGTTGCTAAGAAGGCCAACGTCTACGCTGTCAAAGTTCTCCGATCTAATGGATCCGGAACTATGTCGGATGTTGTCAAAGGCGTTGAATACGCTGCCGAATCGCACGTTAAGAAGGCTGCCGCTGCTGCTGCCAAGAAGGATAAGCACTTCAAAGGCTCAGCTGCCAACATGTCTCTCGGTGGTGGAAAGGTTCAAACTCCTCGGATGAATGAATGCTACTGGGGCTAATTAATACTTTTTTAGTCGAGTGCACTGGACCAAGCTGTTAATGGTGCTGTGATGCTTGGCCTCAACTTTGCCGTCGCCGCCGGAAATGACAATGCTGACGCTTGCGATTACTCGCCTGCCGCTTCTTCTAAGGCTGTCACTGTTGGTGCTTCTACTCTTGCTGACGAGAGAGCCTATTTCTCGAACTACGGAAAATGTGTTGGTATGTCTCCCTTGGTCGTTCGTCTTTCCTTTTCCTATTTAACAATTCATAGATATATTCGCTCCTGGCTTGAACATTCAGTCTACTTGGATTGGCGGCTGTGATGAGACTAAAACCATTTCCGGGACCTCCATGGCTTCTCCCCATATTGCTGGGCTGCTTGCCTACTTCATCTCCCTTCAGCCAAAGCAGGGCTCATCATATGCCGTTGGCGAATTGACTCCTGCTCAACTCAAGAAAAACATGATTTCGATTGCCTCAGAGGGTTGTCTCACTGGTATCCCATCTGATACCCCTAACCTGCTCGCCTACAACGGTGGTGGATCCGGAAACTTGAGTGACATCTTTGATGGCACCCGCTACAAGCATGGTCACAAATCATCTGGCAGTGTGGTTGAAGATGTTACCGACGTCACCAAAGAGCTCATTACTGAAACTGAGGCTTTCTTGGATGATATCGAGGACAAGGCTGTTCATGATATCAAGGCCCTCTTCGATAAGGCTAGAGCTGCTCTCAAGTCCCGGGATTAGCGAGATTTTCATAATACCTAACGTAATTCCTGCCTTTGTAACATGCCATCGGGTAGTATGATCGTTATGGTTGCTCCATGGATGTGACGGTGTTTTCTCTTCTGCGCAAATATTGTGGGCCTCGCTGTGTGGTCTAGATAGCTTTGACCTTCAGTTACAGGTTTATTGGAAAGTAGTACCTTTATTTGTTCTTGCACTGTTTTTCAATAGTTTGATTTGTACTTTTTTACAATTTGGGATTTCGTTTTGCTTTCTGCGCCTGGATATGGATTTGGATTAAATCAGACACCGGACTCAAACTGTTCTTGGAAACATGAAGTGTGCAGCCACCACTTGGACGTGGAGTGAAGTTGTACTGGCGAACCTTTGTATGTTATTATTATTACTGTTTATGTCCAGTTACATCCAAGACCCTTCCTGACGTGCGTGAGCCGATGATCTGGGTATGCTACTGCAGGTACACGTTTCCTCGGTCCAGGTCATGAATGGAAGGCCGCCGCCCGACGAAACTTGTCCAGTCGGAATCAGTCAATCTCAGCTCTTTGGGATGAAGAAGGTATCGGATGAACAAAGCGTCGGAACCTTTATACTCGTACAGTATTGCAGCATGGTGTCACAGCAAATACTCGTACACTCGATTGAATTGAACTCTCCCATCACATGGTTCCAACAGGAGGGCATTGATGTATCTTGGCATACCTGGAATCCAATCAGTGCTGGAGTGCTGGAGTATTTGTATCATACGAGCACAGCGTACCTCGCTCAACCCGTCTCTACCCTTCCAATCCCATCTTGCCCATTCATCCATCGATCCATCCTCTGAGAGCGAGAAAAAGGGCTTAGCGAGGGAGAATTTCCCACCCTCCATCCAATCCGCCACGAACTCTCGTAACCCTTCTCCTCTTACTCCCCCATGCTCCTTCCTTTTCTCCTAATACCTTACGTTACGGTGCCAGTAAGATCGCTGGCTGGAGAGGTAAGTGGAAAAAAAGAAAAAGAAAAAGAAAAAGAAAAAGCATCACACGAGCAAGGAAATGCGTGATTTGGTACAGTGCAGGTACTGGTGCAGGACTTGTGCAACAGTAACCGGAGGTGACTCCGAAAACAGCCTCAACCCGTTTCATGGCACGGCAAGGGCACCCGACCACGAGGGTAAATTAGAAATGACAAGTGATTCTATGATACTTGTAATATTATGATATTATGATAGATATGGTGGAGGACTCCTTGGACCAACCCACTCGGAGGTTTCTAGGGTGGCACAGCGTCGGACGGCGGTGATTCTCGAACAACACCTACCGTGCTCGTACAAAGCTATCACCGTAAGTGATGAACCACCAGAAGCTGGAGAATGAGGCAGTAGAAGCAAATTCAATAAATATAAAGTTTTTGATTCGGTGACGGCAAGGAAATACCGCAAGGACCTGACTATGGCAGAAGACCTAAATAGCAAAAAAAAAAAGAGAAAATGTTATGAAAAGTTATCAGTTCTGACTAATCCAACAGAGAAAAAAAAACCGATACTTGTATATGCTTCAACTTGGAAAAACTCATGATGTGTATTGTATTGTAACAAAAAAGAGAGGGGGGGGAGATGGAAGGAAGGAAGGAAGGATTTGTAAGTTGACTTCCTTGCTTTCTTCCTTGGTTTTCGTTCCGTTGCTCGTTCTGTGGCATGATATCTTGGAATGGCCAGTTAGCGCAGTGCAATCGAACTTTGTCATGGTACTCATTATGAGCATCTACTTTTTGTTTGCAGTTTATACAATCACAAGCCATCAGTCAAGACTACCGTAGGAGGAATATACCGTAGAGTATCATAGGAGGCTGAGTATTTGTAAGTAGGAAACCAACACCCACCACCCCATCCATTCAGAATGAGGAGAACGTTTCAACCTTGCTCAGATAAGCCAAAATTGGATCCCCGTGATAACTATAATAACAAACTTGCCGGATCCTCAGATAATGAGTACAGTACCGTAGATATAATACAAAGGCAAAATATCTTGATAATTATAATACCTTTCATATACATATATCTAAACTCTGGACAACCGCCCAACTGCGCCACACTCTTATATACCGGTAAACGTACCGTAGCATACTATGATAGCGGCAGGCGGTCCTCACGGTATCATAGACCGAGGCAATCACGCTGAAGGTGCAAGCACTACGATATACAAGTATTATCATACAAAACCAGCACTTCGAATGAGTCTTGACGAATTTTCCCCCGCCGTCGTTCGTATGATATCTCCTTTGATCACCGTAGTACCCTTGAGGAGAGTATGTACATCCATGCTTATGAGACGGAAAACCGTACGGGTGCGAGTGGTGGGTGGGTAACCTGACAGTAGGTCCCATTCGCCATGAACGTGGTATCGATAATATTACCGTACCATACTTGCAGCGTGTGGGGTATGTCCTTATATAATACAAGTATATATTTACTCGACGTTTTCTCATTTTATTTTTATTCCCCGAGGCACTTACAAGTTCATTCAACATAATTAGCAAAACGAACAAGCCATTCACATACGGTACTTGTAAGTGTATTCTATGGCTTTCACGGATCTCACTGATAGCCTCGCTGCGAGTATTGAACTGCCGTATCTTGTGCCATGGGCGTGTATAACTAGCTTTACGAGGGGTTTGAGTAGACTACAGTAATTCACTGTACTTGCCATTCCGGGACATGACGATATGATAATAATTATTACGATATCCAAGGATCGTATGATACTTGTAACACATAACTTGGTCACAAATTTTGGAAAGTGGCCTTTTGGAGGATTCGCGCGCAGATTTCCGGATACGTTCAAGATTGGCGAGGATGCATACGAGACGCATGTTACTGCATAAGTCGTTTTTTTTCTCTCTCTTTTTTTTTTCTCCCTCTTATGCTAGCACGGTACAAGTATGATACAATTATTACCATATACAGGTACAAGTCATGGATGTGGTTTTGCGGTAGTTCCGACGACACCCCGGAATATATCACTGCGGAAGGTGGAACTTGGTGCGTAGGTGCTGTTTCTTGCTGGGTACTGTATGTACTTGTATGTACTCGTATGGTTTACTCGGTGGAATAGCTCCCCCGGTTAGCTTTTTGTTATTATCACGCTTACGGATACCTTTATGCCAAGATTGACAATACTCGAGTACCGTAGCGGAGACCTATCTTCGGCTTTGGAGATAGGTTCGCCCCGTGTTCTCCCACTGGTTGGTGTCTGGTGTGCGCTCGGGTATTGGGGTTGGGGAGGTTGTGTAGGACTGGTATGGGTGCACGTTCGAGTACATGTGGTATTGCATGGTTTGTGGCCTCTAGCGTGGAGGAAGCAGTGGCATCGTGGGTCGTGCGGCCGTCCTAGGAGAAAAGGGCAGCATGAAAGTGTGCTGGCAGTGTATCATAGATACGGTAGTAAAGCCAGAGTTCCAATACCGACATCTTAGGACATGCTCTGTTCTGTTAAAATATAGAATCCCCTATTCTTCTGACGCATGCTTGTGATTACACAGATATCTCTCACTGGCGTGAGTCGGGTACCGTATACAACTTGGAGCAGATATTTCCTTGGCGTGGTGCTGTGTTCTGATAATAGTATAAGGTATACAAATATGCGGAGGTAGAACTTCCCTTTGTTTAGGGGGAATAAGCACAGGCTCAGAATATAATCTTTAACTCTCAACATACGCCTGCTCGATCCCTACCACCAACCCCACCAAACGAGCAGGCGCCCGAAAACAAATCATCTCCACGTCCACCAACATTGTATAACCCACGGCTCACAGCGCCTCCCCAACTCTATCAGAGCATCCGATAGGGCTCCTCAACCCTTGGATAAGATCCACCCATGTTCAAGGTCGGGAGGTCCCTCTTCCCACAGAACAACGAAAGATGGCGTAAGAGTGCCCGAGGGTCGCGAAGAGGATTTTTGGTATCACTGAGAATCGAACCGTGGCCGCTGCTGTTTTATCCCCGGGCATACCAGCATCGGCGAGGTCTAGCGTAGACCGCAGATCCCGGCGGAGATGGGACCTTGGTGCGATGGGCGTTGATTTAAATTTCCCTCCCGAGGTTTGGGCATCCCTAACGTCCTAAGTGCGATGGCTACCGGTTCAAGCAAACAACCCCCGCTAGATGAAAGTACCTGGAGAGCCTATCATAGTCGGCAGTGCGCTGAACCAGGTGAGCATTGGACCCTCTAGTGTGGGGTCCGTACCCACAACTCGAAAATTCATGTCTTACCCATGCACTCGTCCCTGGCAAGAAGCACTCGTGTGCATACCCGGACACAAAGGGTTGGAAGGGATACTGTACTCGAGTATGGTATACTCGTATAGTCCTTCATCCGTGCGCATCTGTGCGGGGTTCGGCGGGTGTTCGGATTGTACGTTCCGAGTCCGCACAAACCAACCGTTTCCCACCTAGGCTAGACAAAAAAAAAGCAAGAAGGCGATCTACAATATCCCGTGGCTGGGTTGGCAGCTACCGCAGTCATAAAAGTTGGGAGTGCCCACAGCGAGAGTGAAATTATCGGGTGATAGGCTGTGACTTGGAAGTGTCCATTGTATCACAATTATCCACGTCTTTGAGCTCTTGTTGGTTGCCAGGATAGGGACACAGGTGTTCGCATTGACGAATTAGTCAACAGAACTGTTGTTCCCTCTCTAAACCCTCGATATCAAATGATATCGTGACTACTCGGTCCCGATCCCATATAAACTCTACGTTAAACCAATGCAAAGGTAGATCGTCCCTAGGTATTCGGGGCATAGCAGTAGCGCTCCCCCAGAGCGTTTCGACTCCGCGATATTCAAGCCTCCAAAGCCAACTCCGCTCTCAAACCCTCACACAGAGTCCTGGAAGAAACTTCCACTTTCTGTTTGCTCGACCTCTTCTCCAATGTTTTTAACAGGGCTTCCGGGTTAATAGGTCTTGACAGGCGCGTCAAGGTGCTTACGGGATATCATACCGAGAGGATCACCTGAAGGTCTTTTTAACCCTCAATTAAGGGGGCCCCGTAGATGGTTCCACGAAGAAATAAAATAAAAGAGGGGTATATTTTGCACTAAACCTTACTGAATATGGCCTAAGCTTCTCTTCCTCAGACTAGGTATCTTACAAAACCTTATACAGTACTGTATTGTGCACTCCCGAGGGTAGAGTGCCCGGGGGGCGTAAGGGTGCTGTGGCGAGGTCATGTTTACAGGAAAGCACTCGATATTCTTCACAGGTCTTTCCCAATCGCACATATCCATACAACCCCAAAGCCAGTAAGTGAGTAAGTTCGACTATATGATAATATGATATCCATATCACCTCCAGTAAGCTCAGAATTCACAAATTATTCAAGCAACTTGCTGGAGCATCGACTCACACAATATGTATGTATGTATCCTGAACAAAAGAGGCTAATAGTGCCGGTGCTTTCCTCGAAGACAAACCTCTTTCACAGTACAGTATATACCTTTTCCACCAGCAATTGCCTTACGGATAGGATCGCATGCTATGGTGAACTAACATACATCCCACGGGCAAAGAAGGACACTCCTTCCTAGGTGGTGCCGGATTTTTCCTCTCTCGCAACATACAATACATGTATCATAATATTATGATACAAACGATGACAATACAAAGTTTCTCTATCCCCGAGTCCCTAACTACTATCTTCGCCCCGAACCCTATCGCCACGCCACATAAACTCGCAATACCTCTGGTCGGTCTGCCTATATAAAGGAGCTTCCCCCCCCCCACCTTTCTTCTCATCGACAACACTCTCCTCACACAACTCAAAACACAGACGTGATCGCCCACTTCTCGCCCCGCCCTCCAATATTTCCAATACAGATTCAGAAACTGACTTTTCGTTCAAAATCTAGTATCCAGTCGTGTTGGCTTTATTATTTCCGGCCAATAAGTGGGAAGCTTCACCTATTGTTACAAAAAAAAAAAAAAAAAAAAAAAATCAGGGTAGTAAGTATCTATCACTTTTCCATTCTTTAAAAATAATCCTTTCATAACTTCTGTTTGTATCAAAACTGATATGCAGGTTCAATTGAGATAATACAGGTTTGTTGAAATTTTAACATGCTTGGAGATACTAAACTCCAAGTCAAATGTGCATTACAGGTCTCGGAAGATACACAGCAAAACACTGGACAGGGCGACAAGACTCCCATGGAACGTACCAGCAAGGATATTATCGATTATCCCACAGTCATGGGTTATAACATGCATACTGGTGGACAAACAAGTGGGCTGACCAGATTGACAGCTCACTTGTAATTGGTTTAATCACAAACTATAAGAAGGTCGCAAAAGCATTTATCACTAACAATCCAATTTTCATGGCATAGAGGGACATATCTGGATAGATATAGCAAGTGGACGTATTGCTAACAGCGCTATGGAGGACAGAAAAAAGAAAAAAGAAGGCAAGGGGTGCTATCAGCATAGTGGTTGACAAAGAAAAAAAGAAAAAAAAGAAAAAAAGAAAAAAAAAAAAAAAACAGCACCAGATTGGGATCGTTTACCGCTTCACCTCTAATGATATTATGATTCTTTTTGTCTATATACGTGATGGCCATTGAGGGTGCCCGCGGTTACATCAATCTCCAACGGAGAAGCTCTTTTCACGCACACTTCCTCACCGAGTTCAATCTGTTACTCTGGTGACGTGGTGGAAAAGTTACATTGCAATAGAATAGAATTACCATAGATAGATAAATAAATAAACAAAATCCGAGTCTTCATCTTTGCTTTTCCATCGGACAGAGTTTCGTACATTGCTTATCAAGTTAGTGTCATGCTAAAAGTTTCGCACTGAACCTGAACTTCGAGTGATTATCTGTGGCCCTTGGCACTTACTTACTCACTTCACCTCGCTGATGTAACAATTCTGGCTTTTGGCTCTGTTGTGGGCAGGGCAGAGAAATCGTCAACAATTTCACCATCACCACCACTACCACCATCGCTGCCACCGCTCATCATACTCACACTTTTAACACGCTCACACTCATCATATCCATTCTCCAAAGCACCCACCTCGCTTAGAAGCAATGGCATCCCGAGGCGGTGGCGGCGGCCGACGCGTCCTCCTCCCACCAATCAATTTCATCTTCAAACTCCTGCAATCCCATGCTACGGTTCAGATATGGCTCTACGAGCAATTAGCTATACGCATCGAGGGAAAGATCAGAGTACTTCCCCCCCACTCCCCCCCTAATTCACTCGCTAATAAGGGTATTTGGTTGGTAGGGCTTCGATGAGTTCATGAACCTAGTCATTGACGATGCGGTGGAGGTTAAGCTCAAGACTAAGGATGAGGAGGAGAGTCGGAGGGAGTTAGGTTAGTCTGCCTCTTGCCTTTTCTTCTTCTTTTTCTTTTCGTCATTCCCGGTGGCGATTTGAAGCTGATGGTCGCAATGATGATTGGGGGGAGTTAGGGCAGATATTACTCAAAGGGGATAATGTTTCGTTGATACAGAGTCTGTAGTTTGGGTGCTGGGAAGGGCATGCCGAGGATTGGGGGAATTTACAACGTTTCTCCCTTCTTATACTTTGGGCGGCGTCAGTGAACTGGACTTGGTTTGATGGATGGCTCCCTGATGACAAAAATGATACATGATGCCTCTGTTCAATCAATTTGGCCATGGCATCTGCGATACAATTATGTGTAATATCAAGCAAGTGAACGGACTAGCGGAACCAACCCCTTCATGCAGAATAGATATATCTTTGCGAGACTGGAGGAGGCCCGTTGACCGTGAAATAGTGATTTGCTTTTATCTATGAACGCATCCCATTCCCCATGTAAATGCCTGTCGCTCATCACAACTCCCTCTGGGATAACCTATTTGCCCCCCTACCGTCTGGGCATTCCTCTTCCCCTTCCCCTCAAAGCTCGTTGAGCTGCTCCACGAGGCATCTGTGGTATGGTTAGCAATCATATAATTATGCGATGAAAGGTAGTAACATACCGGCGGTCCAGCTTGGGGCTGCTCTGACTCCTGGTTCTTGACAGTCTCATCAACCGATAGGATTAAGCATGCAGCCTCGGTCGCTGCCTGTATAGCATTGACCTTAACTGCAGTCGGCTCCCAGACAAACTTTTCCAAATTGTTGGCAATGCCCTCATTAACGATGTCCACACCAGCCCAAGTCTCGCCTTTGCCATGACGCATGCGAAGCTTGTTGAGGATATCTGTAGCATCGAAGCCAGCATTGTCGCACAGCTGTCTCGGAATAATCTCAAGAGCCTTTGCGAAAGCCCCGATAATCAATTGCTGTTTTCCAGCGATGGTGCGTGAGTACTCGCGGAGGTATTTTGAGAGCTCCATCTCAACAGCGCCACCTCCGGCAACGATGTAGTCGTTCTTGATTGCTTTCTTAACAATCATGATAGCATCGTGAAGGGAGCGCTCCACTTCTGCGATGAACTGCTCTGCTCCTCCACGGAGCACGAGTGTGCATGTCTTTGCTCGTGGGCATCCCTCGAAGAAATTGTAACGTTCGCTACCGATCTGCCGCTCTTCAAAGCGCTCGCAGCCCCCGAGATGCTCCTCACGGATATCCGAGCAAGTAGACTGCACGGCGCCGCCAACGGCTTGAATGACGCGATCCATATCTTCAGAGGCAACTCGTCCCGCACAGAAGATATCTCTATCGGCAAAGTACCTGTGAAGAATCTCAGCAGTGCTTCAATAACACAAATCGTCAGACACCTTACTTACTGTGTAGCGAGATCACCTATGGGTAATTTCGAGAGAACAATCTTAGCCCCGGTATTGGCCAAAGCCTCCATCTTCTGGAAAATTATTTGCCATTCTGCATCTACTATTGCTTGATATTCTGAAACCTGCTCTACTCGAACTTCGGCGTTGTCTTTCTCACTCTCTATAGCCAGTCGTTAGACCTATAATATATCGTGGAGGCCAGGTAGACTCACTCAGCTCCAACTCGACATTCAAGCATACGATCTTTGGGCTGCTGAAAGATTTAGGTTGTTGTTCAAAACCGGCATATGAGAACTGCTAAAGTCAGTCACCAATTGTGGAACAAGGACAGTATACCCACTGTCTTCTTAAACGCGACACCATTGACGAACAGTGAGTCTTGCAAACCACCACCCGGAACCTTCTTGATACCAATAAGTTTCTCGTTCAGTGACTCCTGGTCCAACGACATAACCGCATCAACGCACACTAGATACTCCATCAGCCACTACAAACCGGATAGCTTGTATATTCTAACTCATCGGGGGCAAATACTCTTTGAGAAGAAGCTCGAATTAGATTTGATCAACTTCGAAGACATGGCGGTAGTAGCCAGTTTCAACAAAGTATCGCGCCGGTCACCCTTCTCGATCCGCACTGCGATCTCCTTGATCTTATTCTCCGCCAACCTAGCAGCAGTCCTCAAACCCTTGATGACAATTTGAGAGCTGACACCTTCTTCGATAAAGGGTTTGCTCTCCTTGAGTATTTCGCCAGCTAATACTACTACGGAGGTAGTTCCATCTCCAACCTCGGCATCCTGCGATCTAGCAATATCCGTCAGTATCCTTGCAGCAGGGTGTACGATTTCCAATAACTATATCCCGATATGTATCAGACAACTGGTGACGGCAGTATCAATAGGATTCGGGCACAAACCTTCATTACGGTAGCTCCGTCGTTTGTAATGGTTTGCCTGCCGCTGGCATCAACTAACAGGAGATCGCCGCCATAGGGGCCCAAAGTGCTCTTGACAGTGTTCTGGACGGCTAGACAGGCGTTGATGTTGGAAATTATTTGACCACGGCCCTGTGATGCGTCGGTCCCTATTTGGTGGAACGCCTCGAAGGTTAGTTTATTCGTCCTTTATGGATCCTAGAGGGAGGTAATAAATAGGCAGAAGCTATCTCACCCTCCTTGAGCACAATGATTGTGGGTGTCTGTCCTGAAAATGCCATGATGTGGGGTTGTTTTCTTGATGTACTGGATCACTAGTGGTGGTGGTGGTGGGGTTGTCAACGAGGGGAACAGAGCGGCTTGCAAGCTGGAAGGGTGGCTCAGTGGTAAGCAAAACAATACACCAGGCTTGTGCAAGAGAGTCGTGATAGCCAACCTACCAACGGTGGTAGATTACGGTCGCAGGATTTGCAGCTCGGATACGATGGGGGTGGTGATTTGTGGGGCGAAGGATCCGCGGATTATGATACAAGTAACTCGAGAGCCTCTTCCACTTTTTTCTCTACCCTAACCCTGGGGCTACACTGAGTCGGTAGGATCTCGTAAATCATTTATTCCCAGTGCGGCATCCCAGACATCAATGATAGAGTTAGCACAAGCCGTCTTATTACATCACGCTACAAGTTTCAAGTTACTGTCATACAGTGAGTGGCACATACTGTAGTAGCAACAAGGATTTGAAGCAAGTAAAATAATTGAGCACAAGTGCCTTGCAGTTATCAGATTCAGTTCTACTGCTCCGCCATGATCCATACCAGGCTCCCCAGCGCGAACCCCAAAGTATCATAACTCACCCCACATACCACACCCTGATATGCCATAAAAACATATCTTGCTGCCTACAGACCCCACCAACACCTTGCCCATCTCCCACGAACCCGATTCTACGCCGATCAAGCCGTTAGAAAGAGAAAGGGTAAACCCCTCATAGCCTATAGGTGAGTTAGGATGGCATATTGCGAAAGGCGACATCACCTGGCCAGATAGGAGAAAAACAAAGCAGCAAAGCCGTCGGAACTCGACTTATTGGAAGAAAAACAACAAAAAAAAACCCAAATGCTCTGAGCCCAGAGCCCAGAGCCCACACAACCCACGAATTAAAACCATCAAACACTTGTTTTAATCTTAGACCGGAACAATAGAATGAATGAATGAATGGGTAAGAAAGGTGAGAGATGGGGATCGGCGGTAAAGAAAGAATCAGAAGAAAATAAATCTGGCCCTAAACCAGGATAAACACGCAGAAACCCTAACTACGCCTCGGGGGTTTCCACCACATCGTCATCCCTAGGCCCTGAGAGCCATACGAAAAGGAAAGACCGGAAGAAATAGCCACGAAGGAAACAAAAACAAAAGGTCGGCCAAATAGCCCACCAAATTAAGGAATGAAGGCAGACACCTGAGTTCCACCTCCATTGCCCAAATTGCTATGAGGGGCCGAGGCCAGCCGCTCCGCCACTGCCTTTTGCTCCTGGGCCTGCTCCACCGGCCCCGTTTGCTCCCCTTCCCCCACTGACATGACAACTGGTGTCTTCCAGATAGGCCTCAGTCTGTACCTGCTGACTATGTCTCTGGGGCTTCAAAGCCGGTGTGTGGGTTGCACTAGCAAGTGGGGTATTGTCGCTTTGGGTGCCTTGAGAATCGGTAGTGCTAGGAGGGGGTGGTGGGGGTGCAGTCCCAGAATTGATGCCGTGATGCGCACCGTTACTATAACTGCTTTTCTTGCTAGATCCATTTTTGCCAGAATTTTTCTTTCCCTTTTGTTTTGCTTTCTCCAGCAGGCGCCTCTTCTCGGCCAGCTTCCGCCGTTCCTTGCGGTCCTTGATTTCATACTGTCGCATAAGGGCTTCTGGAGCCTCGCCGAATATTGATTCATATTCGCAAAATTCGCAAATCCAAATTTCGCCATTACTATTTCCTCCGCCCAAAGCTTCCTGACGGCGGCGTCTCAGTAGGGCATAATCTCGTCTCGAAGTAGCAGCAGACCTGGCTTGTCCGGACTTCTTTCTGGGTTGTTGTGGGGCTGGAGGATAACCTGTGTTTGTATTTGATATGCTTGGGGAGGTCTGAGTGCCTACAGTATGCACCGACCTTGGGTACCCAGAGCTGTCACCCGGTGTATTTGCATTCGTGGATTTATAGCCTGCGGAGGAAAACGCTAAGCTTGTAGACACTGGTGACTCGCAAACAAAAGTAAATTGAGTTTTTCTTGGCGATCCTACACCCGCCGCTGCTGCAGCAGCATTACGACGACTGCCTTTCGAGGGTGTGACAGGATCAGTGCTGGAGGATCGCCCATCGGGAAGTCTCTTGGTAAAGGTCTCTACTGAAGGAGAAGATGGATAACGTCGACCGGCCCTTCTCAAAGAGCCCTGGTTTCCAGTAGATATAGCAGACAATGGAGAACGCTGTGATGGCCCACTAGACTTCCAACGATTTCGAGGGGTAGGTGCAGATGATGTGGGTGAAAACCCTGGGGATGAATGGGAACCGCCGCCGCCTCCTCCTCCGCTACCCCCACTACCACCCCCAGGATTCGCCGGCGTTGGAATCTTCCTTTTCTTTTTGTTGTTGGTGTTTTCCGACCACTCATAAGAATCCGGTTGACTTGGCGTGTTCTCCGAAGCTCCCGAAACCCCGCTACCGACCCCACGCGAGACAGATGCATTGGAGTTATCCTCCTCATCCGAGGAATCTTGGAGATTATCTCCAGCACTATGTTGTCCCAAACCAAATCCGGAAGAAACACTAGCCCCACCAATGGCTTGATCACCAGCATAATTGTTATAGGGAAAGTAG
Source organism: Tuber calosporum (assembly GCA_003316355.1). Classification (NCBI taxonomy): domain Eukaryota; kingdom Fungi; phylum Ascomycota; class Pezizomycetes; order Pezizales; family Tuberaceae; genus Tuber; species Tuber calosporum. Next base: position 29,962 of record QFET01002153.1, read on the forward strand.
AACAGAGGGGTGGTTGGTTGTTGAGGGGGGCCAAACAAAGCGGCATTGGTATCGTCGGACAATCGGGAACGAAGGCGGCGTTTCGGAAGAGGTCTGATGGGCCGCCCATGAACCAAACTGTAACTAGTATCTGCTGTTCCCCAAAAAATATTTATTTGAGTCCAGTACTTCCCTTGTATTGATATGTGGAATTGCTGCAACAGGCATATCTGGGGGGGAGGAACGGGGTCAGGTGTAGAGGGGTCCTACAAGAGGAGGGGCGGGAAAAGGATAGATAGGGATATTCCGTACCCATAGCGGTCGACATATTAGCGGTAGAGTTGATAATTTCTAGTCCGTGTCCACACAATTGTATATTGGCCAACAAAGTGTCCTGGGGAGTAGATATTGGAGGTTGCCTAAACAGAAGTGCAAGAACTTGTTAGTCATGAGCACCAATAGAAGTATTTCTTAAGAGATCACGTATGCGACAAGAACACGCATGCCATCACTTATCTATATGTAGAGAAAAGGCCTATCCAAGAATATGGAGGAGGGGGAACTTGCCTTTCGAAATGAGAGGGGCAAAGACAAAGATGGCAGAATACCAGACAAACGAGGTGGAAGCTAAGACCCAAGAAGGAGGATGGATAACAGTCGATTGCAGTCAACAGAGAAGATGTAGCTGCAGGAAAGATGATATAGTAGAAAGAAAGAGAGAAAGTAGGAAATATGTGAGGGACTGGCGTGGGTGTTCTCCAAAGCGTGGTGAGTTGAGTTGAGTGGTGAGGTGGGACCTGCTGGCTGGAGTCTCTCTGGGTTTTAGTCTCGGCACTACTTGATAGGGCAAGCTGGTCCCACACCCCCCCTCAAGAACCACAGCCCAGCGGTGTCTGCTGAAGGCCATCTGGCCATCTTCTCCTTTAAATTTAATTGGCGTATCACACCCTATCATACTCCTTCGGCTTTACCAGAGGTTAAGCCGCTCCAGATCCTCATTTCCGTGCTTTAATATTTGGATACAGCTGCTCCTTCCTTGATACTTGAATTCTTATGTTCCCACCGGAAAATCAGGTCCCTATCTCATGTCATTCCTAGCTGCCATACTATTCTTAAACAGCCGCAAGTTGACCACAGCCTACACATTACAAGGCTGTCCGACGGCAGCCTTAAGACGATTCTTCTCATGATGAAAGAATCTTATGCAAAGAGTTTCCCCTGATCCGAGCTGATATCAGACAACGGGTATGATGAGTCTGGGCTACGGATTAATATCTTCCGTCATGTGTCTAAACACCCTTTCTCTTGGTGAACACATGATGCATATATCGTATCCAGTTCTTTGTTCAGGTAATTTTTCGATTTTTTTTCTTTTCGCTTTACATCCTCGAGCTTACAGAATGACCCATGGGATTGCACCGTACTGTACCTGGATTTCCATGACGCCTTATATTATCGGGACCCAGGCTCCAGGTATTGGCGTCTAAGCACCGATGTGGTTGGGAACGCAATTCCGCTAAAGTTTCCCATCGAACCAGAAGATGAATAGAACCGTGTGGATGATTTCCGGACTGCTTTCTCCCATCTTTACGAGACCATTTTTGACTTGCATAATACATATGATACATCCGTCGCAGAGTGGTCGTTGATGCATTCCTCAACCCATCTGTCATGCTAGGGTTGAATTTTGAAAGTGGAAAACAGTCCCATAAATGCCAAACAGGATGGGAAACAAACACAAAGGTTTACCCAAGGGCAGCACCAATAAGGATAAACCAACGGAAGCCGTTGAGTCTCCTCATGCAACTTTCAGGAGCATCAACTGTCCAGTCAGAGTCAAACAACAGCAGGCGGACGATGTGGTAGGCAGAAGAGCCTCAATAAACCCTTGTACCCTATTCTGACCAACGGTTCGAAGGGGCAATTCGCACCTTCAATCCTTATTCTGATGCAAGGAAACATATTAATAGATATATGAACTTTCAACCCTCCAAAATATACTGGATTCTGGCGGATGGCGAGCTCTCGAGCCCTTTATCTATATCAGATAGGCACAAAATATCGCATATTCTCCAGAATTGTTTAGAGATTAGCTACCTGGGCAACTGTCGAGGTGGATGGTGACATTATCGATCCCGAAAAGGTCGTCAGTTTGTCAGTTCTTCAACTCACTCAATTGTTTTTTTCTCCTCTCGACGCCACAGAAGAGATTCGGGTTGGTTCTCCAACTGAGAGATGTAAAGTTCATATACAACTAAAAGCAGGAGAGTGGGTTGTGGGGAATTGCGTTCGAGGTGGGTTATATAAATCTTTGGGAAACCCCAGCACCGACCACCTTTTCAAAATCGATAGCAAATATCATCGGAGGAAAAGGGAAGAAAAGCGTCTGATCTCAGGGCCAGGAACGGAAGGAGGATAAAGGCAAAAGAGCTTGGTGGACTTGCTGTATCAACATGAGTGTTGGAAGAGGAAGGATGTCTAATGCCAAGAAATACAGTGATTTTTTTGTTTATTTTTTTCCTTCTTCGCTTCTCACAAGAGCACATACCGATTACACTAGGTCGTCATCACCAGATTGGGCTCTCACTATGGGTTGGTTGAGACTTCCTTCCAGAGCCGCTTTTCCTGAAACCTCGTTTGTGGATTCTGACATTTGTTCTGCCCTCCCTACCTCCCAGCATCCAAGTTCCCATGACCTAAATTTACGTTTCGCCCCTACCGTTATCCCCTCTTCCAAAGGGCAAGGAAAAAGAAAGAAAAAAGAGGCCACAGTCGTGACTACCGTACCAGGCCGGAATGAATCGTTATTCAGGCTCCACGTTCCAAACTTCCAACAACAACTCCCTCTCTAGAAACATCTATTACCGAGAAATGTCATGATAATAAAAGAAAGAGAAAGAGATGGATTTTTTTGTTTCGTTTCTTTACTGGTTATGCCCTGGAGACCCTGCGCCGGAAAAACAACGGTACACCGGCTGAGAAGATGAAGAGGGGTGGATAACTGGCGGTTGCTGTTGCTGCTGCTCTCGCTGCTTTGGCTCTCTTACTTCCCCCTTGAGATGAAGCCGTATTCTGACCCCACGACCCGCCATTCACAGAGCGGATATCAAAAAACATGTTGAGAATCCCGCATTAATGGGCACGGTGATGATCGTAGGCGAACAGTGAGTCCATCTGTATTCACGCGAGAAGTCTTCTCCCTGATAATTGACATTTCGTTGCATTTCTTGCAGGGTCACAGTAGTCACCTTTGATTGGCGGAAAATGAGGCTGCAAGGTGCCACTTTCGGGCTAGCGTGGTCGCGCGCCCGCCCACTTTGCTTCAACAGTAAGTTCTGGCCGCAGTTAGTTCCCTGTGCTGCCTTTCTGTGTGTTCTTGTCCGGCCTCTCTCATCTTCTCCCGGAGTTTCTCAGTCAATCAGTCAGTCCGCCAGTCTCTCCTTCCCTCCCTCCCTCTCGTCACTTTCACCCTCCTCTTTTCTCCCCTCCGTCCTTTTTACTCCTACTTCTTTCTCAACACAAAGTTCTTCCCACCTCCCCGTCGACGTTCCCCTAAGGGCTCTTGCACGCTTGCACGCTTCCCCCTCACGCCTATCCATGAAACAGTTGCTCACTCGTTCCCCCTCCTCTGTGGCCTTTCTTCTATTCAGCATTCCACCATAATTCGTTGTCATACTCGCCCCACCACTTCGCTCCCGGAGACCCTAGTTGCTTGTCTTCCAGCTCAATCTTTGCTACTGTCCACTACACACTCGGGGCTTCTTTTAACCAGCTTTTGCTCGGTTTCTTACTCTCGTCGTTCCCACTTTATCCCCTCCCCATCTCCCATTCCTCTACTTCACCTCACCCTCACCTTTTACAAGCCAGCAATCATGGTCTCTCCTCGCCGTTCTTCCCGCGCGCGCTCTGCAGCAAACCCAGCGCCGGTTTCTCACTCATCCTCCTCCTCATCGACCTCATCGAATCGTGGCCGTCTCCAAAAGCATCACGACAACGACTCTCATGGTGAGCACGAATTAGGCCACTCCAGACGCGGAGACCACGGAGGGATTCCTTTCGAATCACATCTGGAATCTACTGCAGAGGTCAACGGCACAGGCGATGATGAGATTGACGATGCAGGATTACAGGAAGACGAAGTCACACGATGTATTTGCGGTCATCAGGAGTACCAGGGTGACGATGACGATCAGGCCGATTCGGACGGTCTCTTCATCCAGTGTGACCAGTGCCATGTTTGGCAGCACGGCTTTTGTGTAGGGATCACTGACACTGCGTCTACTCCAGAAAACTACTATTGTGAGCGATGTAAACCCGAATTGCACAAACTAGGGACCAGCAAATCGGGGTGAGTTTACGTTCCCATCCCCTATGACAGAGATTTTCTCTAGGTTGAAGCTTTCAACGGGCCTCGATCGTGAGAAAACACTTATGTACTCTTTTGTTTGATGGATTTTTAACGGGATCACAACAGAATGAGAACATCCCTTTATTTGCCAGTCCATTCAGAGCCATCATCACCCATAAATAACAAGGAAATCCCTCACAAGCGTCGGACCACTATGAACTCTCGTGATGCTGAATATGATGATGCTATTCTTAAGAAAGTGTTGGAGGAAAGCAAGAACGACAAACTTTCCGGGAGTTCAACACGTGGAACAAGCTCAAGAAGCAGGAAACGAGGTACCAGTGAGGGCTCTGACGAGTATGTATAACCTTTGCTTATTCTAAGGTTTCCCCGATAAACAAAATGGCTAACAATCATATAGACCAAAACAAGACTCGAAACGACGAAGAACCTCGGATTCACCGGACACACCAACCAATGGGCCCATCGAATCAAGTGACGAAAAATCTGGGAAAGGAACTACAGTCCCCTCTTCGGCCAAAAAATCGCGCGGCGCATCCTCTCGCCATTCAAATTTGAATTTATCTACCGCAGGGAAACGTACCTCAACTAGAAACAGGAACGGAGATAAGAACAAGGAAACTAGAAAAGAAGGTACGTGGCTTAACATAGAGATTCAGCCATTTCTCCCTCGAGCACAATACTACCGACTACACTAAGGAAGGGACAACATGACCTGACCATGACTTCTCAAATACAGAATCGGAACATTCAGACGAGTATCCTCCCCCGCGTTCCAACAATCGGGCAGCCAACAAGCCTGTAGTCGAGGAAGTTGTCCTCCCACCACCAGTCAATGAGCCTACACCAGATACCCCCCAGCAGCCAGCCAAACGGTCTGCTCGAAACGGGAACACCAGTGGGCATGGCGGACGCCGCCGTGGAAACTATCGCCATCGCCAGTCAGAAGATCCAGGTGATAATGGTGGAGCTTCTCCTCATGTCATGACTCGAGATCATTCTTCTGCTGGGGGTAACCAGGGTTCAAAATCCATGGATCACGGCACCATCATTGATAAGCCCACAAAGCCGAGAATTCCACAGGCAAGAATGAGCATAAACGAGATGGGAAGGCGGGTTCGCGGCATCTCAGACTTCATCACTCGAACCCAGATTGAGATGGCAAGCTCAAGAGCAAGTGACATCTATGCATACTTAGCTTGGATGGAAGAGAAGGGAACACCTGTCAGCAATGCCACTACGCCGCAAAACCCAGAAACACCAACATCGTCTTCTTCTGGTGACAAAGCCCTTCCACAGATCCAAATCAACGGCAACGGAACTGGGAAGATATTAGAAAAGGCAGTTGAGGCCCTGAGTTCAAATATCCAACCGGGAGCTCTTGAGATGATGGAGCTTTTATCAAGTAAAATCAATCGGTGGCAGCAGCAGTATGGGGAAAAGGCATAACTAAAGCCCTTTATGTTGCTCTCTCTCGGTCTGGATTTCCTCTCTCATTTTTTTGCTGGGTCTTTTCATTGTTCGGTGTCACGGGGGTTCATTTTCCGAAAATTAATTGGTTCCTGTCTTGTCCATTCACCTTCACACTACATTTCCTTTCATTCACATTATCTATTTCTCTGCGACACGAAAAATGGGATGGAGTCTTTTGTTTTTACCTATCTGGTTCCCTATGCTCCATCGCTTCATGGCGTTTCCCTCTCTCCATTTCCCTTTCTGGCTGGCGTTCGCGTTTATTGGAGCCCTCTGTGTCTGGATCATGCATTTCCAGGTTAATGGAAACCTGCGGTACAAAATTTAACAAAAAAGGGGGAACATTTCAACTTCCTATAGCTATACCTCTTCACATTTTCTCTCTTCTAGAAACCTTCATTGTGGATTTTTTTATATCTCCTCGGCCCCTTTTTCCTGCTCCCTCTTCGTGTCGTCGGGTTGGTCGGAGGCAGGTTGGGGTGCAGTAAATACGGGATTCCCTTTCTTTGCTTTTTCATGGTCCGAAATGGCATTTTTTCTTTTTATGTATATATATATGTCCCTCTTTCTCCTTCTTTCTCCCCTGGATTGGTGCTTCCTCTCAACCTCATGTCCTCAATTGGCTTAGTCGGGCGGTTTTCTGGTTGTTTTGTCATCTATGATTCTTCATGTTAAATAATATTCTTCCTCCCCAATTGCGATTGTCCAAAAAAATTAAAATTGAGATTTCAGACCACAGTATCAAAAGTTACGGCTGTTGCTGTAGCACCCAAAATAGCCCGAGCGAAACTTCCAAGACGCCGATTATTGGGATGCGATGGGTGCACGGTCGGGCGGGCGGGCAGGGTTTCTCGGTGAGGGAATGTGGAAAGGGAAAAAAGAAGGAACTTTGGGAGTCATATACGAGTACGGTATGATACTTGGTGCACATTGGGCAGGGGGATTTAGACTTTGGGAGGGGAGGAAGAGAAGAGAGGAGAGAGGAAAAGGAAGAGGAGCGAGCCTGGCCGACCAATGGACCGACTGAGTGAGATGCATTTTGGCACCAACATGGTGTCAAGTTATTAACATGTAATACCCTTAAAACCATTAGAGTAGTATCCCACCATCCAAGGAAAAAACCCAAACGACAAAAACACAAGAAGTTGGGATACGATATCATAACCAATACGGGTAACAACTTTCTCGTCACGATACCTCAACCAAGTTTATCCACCACCCGTTACAGTATGTATAAATTTAACAATTATAATAATTACACCCATTATACTCGTACGATACCACACGTATCATACCGTGCACACATACCGTACAGGTAGGGTAGGGAGTGCCGGTACTGTACGGGTAACGATAACTGTACGATACAAAATTATGACCACAGAGAAAAAAAAAAAAAAAAAAAA
>QFET01002154.1:0-26385 GCA_003316355.1 Tuber calosporum
ATCACATCTTTAGACTCGAAAGTCTAGTACCATATCCCATATGTGTAACATCAGCTCCCACTTCCTAAGCTTCGTCTCGAAGCAATTCTTCCTTTTAGTACTCCTTCTGGTAGGGTTAAAAAACCTTCTGCGATAACTTGGCCACAGCAGGAAAAACCTTTCCGTAAATACTACCTAGCCCAACTTTGGCATTGCCGGATTTTCCCTGTGAAAATCTTCAATCAATTCTTGAGCATGCTCTAAGTGCTCTGGTGGTTCCCAGGTGTTCTCATCTTCGGAACATCCTTTCCACTTGACAAAGTATCGAAGTTCTTGGATCGTTCGTGAACGTCCTCTGAATCTTCGCTCATAAGAGATTATTTCACTCTTGATAATTTTTTCCACTTCCGATTCAAGGTCACCTTCAACTTCTTCCGGTGCCTGGGGTGGTTGTTCTCAGCCAGGTCGAACTGATTTTCAGTATGGCTCGAGTAGCGATACATGGAATACCGGATGGATTTTCCATCGCTCTGATATTTCCAATTTGTAGGCAAGGTTTGATCTTTGCTCTAGGATTTTGAACGGGCCATATAATGTTGGCGCTAACTTCTTGGATGGTCGCTTGGTACGGATATTCCTCTTGTTTAACATAACCAAGTTGCCAATTTTAAAGTCTGGTTGACTGCGAGCTTTGCGGTCATAGTACTTGTTCATCCCTTCACGAGTCTTCTCAAGGGATTCCTACGCCTTTTCATGTATCGCTTTCATCCAGTGAGCATACATAGTTGCTCCCGGATTCTGAGCTTCACGCTCCTTCATCCATTCTGTTTGAGGATGGTAACCATAATTTGCGAAGAAAGGGGTTATTCCATGTGCGCTTGTTACCGAGTTGTTATATGCATAGTCGGCTAACGGCAGTAGATGGTACCAGTCATCCTGATCGTAGTTGACAAATATTCGAAGGTAGCCTCTCAGCACTTGGTAGACTCTCTCCGTTTGTCCATCAGTTTGAGGATCGTAAGCCGTAGACATCTTTCTTTTGATGCTTAATGTCTTGCACAATGATTCCCAAAATTCTCCTGCAAATTTTGCGTCCATGTCGGAAATGATTTCTGTTGGTAACCCATGAAGCTTCCAAACTTCTTTGATGAATGCTTCAGCAACGTCCTTTGCGGTCGCGTTTTCTTCTAAGTCAATAAAGTTTGCCATTTTGGTGAACTGGTCGACTACAACCATGATCTGGCTGTATCCTGCAGATTTGGGAAGTTGTGTGATAAAATCTACCGAGGTATATGCCCAAGCAGCAAATGGGACCTGTAGTGGTTGTAACAGCCCATAGCGTGCATGTCTTGGTGCCTTAGCCCTTTGGCACTTGGTACAGGATCGTACATAGTCGTTTATCCAGTTCGTAATTCCGTTCCAGTAATAGTCTCTGGTGATAATTTCCAGAGTCTTTTCTGGGCCAAAATGTCCTGCAATCTTAGAGTCGTGACAGCCTTTTGCAATATCTGTTTGCAGAGTTTCGTTTTGTGAAACATATAGGCGTTCTTTGTAGAAGAGCATTCCATCCGTTAGGGTCCATTGTTTTGGGATTTCTTTGCCATCATCCCGTAGACGTTCCATCTCCTGTTTTCTGCTTAGCCAATCTGGATCCTTGTTTGCAACTTCCGTTACCCGTTCCAAGAATTTTTTATCAAATTTCTTGAGTTTGCACTTTGCAATTATTCCATTGGACATTAGTGTTTGTCCCTTAATGCAAATCGGGTTTAAGGTAATATCGGTTGAGTCCAGATATTCGTGCTTTGAGTTAGAATTTAGGAAGCATAATTGTGGTTGGGTTTCTTCCATCCGTATCCCTGAGCTGCTAAAACCTTGGCTTGCTCGTTTAGTATCCTCTACCTCCATGACTTCATGAAGTTCTTTCTCATCAATCCTTTCAATGATCATCTGCACTATACGGTCCCCGGCATGTACCTGAAAAGCATTGTCAGTAGTGTTGACTAGGAGGATCTTAACCTCTCCCCTATAGTCTGCATCCACTCCTCCGGCTCCAATGGAATTACCGTGCTTGACTGCTAATCCACTACGTGGTGCAATGCGCGCATACGGTCCAATTGGTACTCCGATAGCCAATCCTGTCCCAATGAGCACTTGCCTATTCGCAGGAACTATGGGGTTTTCGGTACTGTATAGGTCATGACCGGCGGCTAGCTTGGAACCTCGAGTCGGGATTCGTGCTTCCTGTTGAAGTCTTTTAATCCTTATCATATTGTTCTTTTCCTCTTGAGGCAACCGCTGACTCAGGTGTTCGGAGTTTTCTTATCCCCATATAACTGGGACAACTAAGTTTCGGTTATTCTGCAGGTTTTCAAAGTGATGAGACTAAAGTATAGCCTGCTTGGCATCCTCAGCTCCCTCCTCAGTGCGGTACTCTGGCCGCCTGCTTAAAGCATTCAGTTTGCCCCCTCTGGTTCCAGGTCGAGAAATGATTTTAAAGTAAAAATCAGTAAGCTTTTGAGCCTAGCCAATTTGTCTTGCTGACCAGGCCTTTGTTGTGAGAAAATATTGTAGGTTTTGATGATCTGTGTATATGGTGAACGGTTCATCGGTCCCAGCAAGATAGTGTCGCCATTCTTCCAACGCAACCAATATTGCCAACAATTCTTTGTTATGAATGTCATAATTGCGTTTAGCAGGTGTCAATTTACGAGAATGGAAAGCAACAGGATGTAGTTTTTTGTCCAAATATTGAGAAAGGACACATCCAAGGGCGTAATCGCTGGCATCTGTTTCCACTACTGTGTCCCTGTCTGGATGGAAGTGACATAATATCGGAGCTGTGATGAAACGACGTTTGAGCTCCTCCAACGCTTGCTGTTGCTTTTCACCCCAAGAAAAATCCTTCGGGTTACCTTTTAGTAAATCAGTAATTGGCGCGCATATTGCGGAGAAATTCTTTATGAACCGCCGGTAGAAGTTGGCAAAGCCCATAAATATTTGAATTTCTTTTACCGAGGTGGGTGGTTTCCAAGCCTTGATTGATTCCACCTTTCTGTCGCTCATAGTAACTCCATCAACAGCCACAATATACCCTAAGAATTCCACTGATGTGATATGGAAGGTGCTTTTCGTAAGCGAGATGGCCATTCTGTATTCTCGCAGTCTTTCTAAGACTTTTCTAACCAATATGACATGATCCTTCTCAGATTTAGAGTATATAAGTATATCATCAATGTATACTACCACTCCTTCATCAGGAAAGTCTTTCAGGATCATAGTCATTATTGATTGGAAGGTGGCTGGTGCATTTACCAGACCAAATGGCATGACGTTATATTCATATAAGCCGTATCGTGTGCGAAAAGCTGTTTTCCATTCATCGCCTTTTCGTATGCGTATCAAGTGGTATCCGTCCTTCAGGTCCACCTTGGTGAAAATAGTGGCTCCTTCAACACGGTCGCGTAGTTCCATCATAAGGGGTAGTGGATATTTGTTGTAGATAGTGACCTTGTTTAGTCCTCGGTAGTCAACTACCAACCTAAGACGTCCATCCGGTTTTCGCACAAAAAGTATTGGTGCTCGGGCTGGTGATTTGCTGGGGGAAATTTTTCCTTGTCTTAACATATCATCCAGATATGTTCGCAGTGCTTTTAACTGCTTATTCGAGAGAGGGTATATAGGTCCCCACGGTGGTTGAGTGTCAGGTTTGAGGTCAATAGCATGGTCGAAGGTTTGATGAGATGGTAGGTTCACCGCTGTTGAAGGACCAAAGAGGTCTGTATAATTGTGGTATTCTACTGGTAGGGTATCGAGTATTATCTCTTCCTTGTCATCTACCTTCGCAACTCGTCCAATGACTACCGCCTGCGGATCTTGTAGAACTCCCTCATCCCATTCAATCGAGATACCTTCATCCTCTGGCAAGAGATGAAGTTGACATTCTGGATCCTCAAAGATCCAGCTTTCCGGGTCATGAATTCCCTTAATGGGGTGTTCATTATTCCACCATCCGAAAGGTATTATTATTCCGTAGTTTCCCGTAGGTGCGATCTCGCACACAATCTTTGACAAGTATTTATTCTTTCCAATTTCCAGGTAAAGGGGAAGGGTAAAATCCCTTCCCGTAGAGAGTTCGTCTCCTGTAAAACCCAAAATGGGTCTAGGATCTTTGCGAGATTCATAAGGAATATTCAATTCCTTGATCAAATTTTCGTGCATGACGAAGATATTAGATCCTGAGTCTAATAGGACTCTTATTCGATTTCGTTTCCCGTACACATAGAGATGTGCAGTTCCTTCGGGGCATTGGTAGCGTTTAGGTTCCTTATTGGTAAGCTTTTGTCGCTTTTGTAACTGTATTATGTCAGTTCGTCCTCGCTTAGAAGACATTATGGGTGTATAGCTTGGGTATTCGTGACAACGCCAGCATTGTTTCGACCATAGAGGTCTCCTCGGACGAACTAAACTAATAGTCAATTTTTAAGATTCTGGGCGGCCCACTACAAGCGGTCTTTACCCCCTGCCGAGGGGCTCCCAAAAAATTAAAACCCCTGTCAATAGGGGAGAAACCTGTAAAACGCCATAAAAATGCAATAAGGAAAAATTATACTTCCCTTACTTTGTAGCAAGAAAATTGCCTAAAGTGGTAATATGTTTGGAAATAAAATATTATTTCCAAAAAGAGTGCCAAATTCCGAGAATGGTAACCGTTTCCGAGTTTGGACTGGCCTGTCCCAAAAGGGAAAGTGTTGTCTGTCTTTTTACGCTATAAATGTTATCGCAAAATACCATCTCTTGGGTTGTCCATTCGTAGCTTAGTTGGTGGAGTCTTGCCTTGGCCGGGCGGACTCCTCATTAAGGTTATGCGTTCAAGCCTCTCTGAGGTTTGAGTAATTGAGTACCAGATTCTACGGTCAGTTGAGTGGTGGAGCGGCTAGGCTGCCCATAAACCACTCTTCAACCAAAAAATAAAAAATAATAAAATAAAATATATGATGAAAATTTATTTTCATCATTTCTTACCAATTTTCGAACTTCGGGGGCTCAAAATACTGGTACTGCGGATGGGGGTAGGATGGTGGGCCAACCTGGCGTTTTGCCAAATTTTTCCACAAAGTTGTAATCCTTCTTCTCCCCAGCCTAGGGGGATCCCTTATTTCGATTCCGGTTACTAGTTTCCTAGTACCCCGACTACCCAAGTGCTGTCGCCGTTGGTGCCATTAGGACATTTCCGTGTCCGATAATTCCTATAACCCAGGTGCTGCTTCACTTAGTATGTGATTGACCTTTGGTTCCACCATTGCCATCGTTGGTTTGCGCAGAAATTTTGGTCTTTCCTTAGTTACCGGTTTAGCGAAGGTTCTTACAACCACAATATCCTTCCAGAATTTTCTCCAGGTATGGTTGCTAAGGCCACAACAAGTGCAACCCTTTCCTTCCTTTCGCTTATCCACAACCTCTTGAGGGATTCCGTTATGAGCTTTCATCCAGTCCGTGTGCTCATCATTGTTTTGGTTTCCCACTTTCTTTTCATATGGGTTTGCCTTAATCCTTTTCCATTTGTGATCCTTGAATCCACCGGACCCTCGCTTAGCATAGACACCTTTATTGGTATCATCATGTTTTCTTTTCGCGAGAGATGCATTCATCGAGGGTTCGCCTTTGGATAGTTTCTGCCGTGCAAGGAATTCTTCTTCTTGTCTACCAACTTCCCGTATGGTTTCCATCCATTCGGCATCGGAGGAGAATTTCAAATGCGATAACCTTCGCAGAATTTCCTCTGAAAGTTTGCTTTCCACTCGTACCCTCCAACTAATTTCAGTAAGGCCGGCTTTGAGGTAGAGGTTTTCGAGGAGAAGAAGATAGGAGTCTATTTTTCCCTTATAGACTACCTTAGTCATTTCGTCTAGGGCTCGTCACTCCTCTTCTATGCCGATGTATCGCTAGGTAATTTCTTGTCGAAAGCGTTCCCATGTGGAATAGTCCAGGTCCCGAGTATATCCACCTAATCCAACCATCACCTTCCGGTATTTCTCCGAGAAGGGTCCCACTTTATTCCCCTTTGTTTTCCCCAAGGCAAAAACTATTCGATGAGCATGATTTTCCTACTGTGTAGGATTTCGATCGAAATAGTCTTCACAGGCTGTCAACCTATTTCTTACGTCTTGGTTGTCATTTCCTTCAAAGAAGTAAGGTGGTTCCGCTATTAGCTTAGCTGGTCGGGAGAGTCCACCAATACGTTCTAAGAAAGCCATGGTTAACCTCTCCTCAGGTACATCGTTTCAGGGAATAGATGGTAAACGGTAAGCGCATTCCGGCCTGCCGCCATTTCTGCCCCGACCATCCTCTCCATCACTGTCGGACCCGTCATCATCATCTGGGTTAGGGGTATCACCAAGGTTACCTGGTAGTGGTGGCGGTCGTAGATTATTTCCTCCATGGTCGACTCCTATCCCTTTATCCTTTCTTGGAGTTGACGCAGATTCCTTTGTAGGAATAGTACCTTCTATGGGTACTATTGATTGTCTTTGGTTGGACGGTCCTGGGTCACCATCACTTGGTCCATTCTGTATTGGTGCAGGAGTCCTTTCCGCCAACTGAAGTACCAGAGCATCCAGGTAGGCCTTCATACCTGTACTCTGTTCTCGTTGCTGTTGAGTAGCAATTTCGCGTTACTCATTCATCCTTCTGGTCCATTCCTGTTCCTGTTAATTCAACTTGGTATTAAGTTCCATAAGTGCCTTTTCCAAGATTCAGTCCCTTGTTTCAGAGACATGGGCCTGTTGCTCTTGTTGAGCCTGTTGACGTCGGAACCCTTCTTGAACCTGGGCACGTAACCTTTGCTGCTCCCGTTCGGTATCGCCACTCAATTGTTCCAATGCACGGCGACCTTCCTGTATCTCAGCATCATTGATAACCTCACCTCTTGAAATACAGCTCTGCAGCAACTCTAGCATTGTAAAACCCTGCCTGGCCTCCTGTGATAGTGCTGAGATCGCAATATGATTCTCATCTGCACTTTCTTTCAAGGATCGGTCCAGGTGGGGTAATGCAGAGACCACATTTTGCTGGAAGTTATCTTGCATATTGACAGGCTTCTTGGTACGCACGGCTCGTTTCTGAACTCTTGATGGTGGACGACCCAAATGCGTAATGGGAGAGCTGGTCCGGCTTCGGGACGGAATTAGAGATGTCGAAGGGGTAGATTCTGTATCATCCCCTTTGATCATCCGATCTGGTCCCAAAGGACTAGGAATAGGTGTGTCATCTCGTGCCATAGCCATGGTTCGCTTAGGCTCCAAGATGTCTTTCTAAACAATATTTTTGGTGAACCATATAGTTCAACTATTTCAATTAGCGGTATTTCCGCAAGGTCAGAAGTAAGTAACTTTACCAAAAATGGGAAGGTAGATTATTGTTTTCGTTTTGTGAAAGCAGTTATACGTCGTCTATCAGGTCCATAGATATGTTCCGCATATTTTCGCTGTATGCGCTCTAGTTGTCGAAGTGCGACTACGCGGAGGTCCAGTGCGTACTCTTCGCAACAGATAGGAAACACGTTGTCAAAGTTCAGAGGTCGACTGTGTCCACAATGTTGGCACTGATGAAAACTTTGTGCGTCGAAGTATTCTCTAGGCATGAGAGAATAATAAGGTGCTTTGGTGACAGGAGAGTAACAATATAGTGTTACGGGGTAGCCAATTCGGTAATGTTAAATTGTCAATGCCGTGCTCGTTTCGAGAAAATCAGAGAACTGTCAGGAAAGCTCTGTAATAGTTTGGATAAAAGATAAAAGATTCTCGAAGGTTTTATAACTTGATAAACTGATAACTTGATATATTGTTAAAGTCTCTTCTCCGTTGCTTGATGATCCGTTAACTACGTGGGACTGCTAACTATTTATACACTTTTCCCAGTACTTAGGTTGGCCATATAAAAGAAGTATCCTTGGAAACTTCGGCCAAGGTCTACTCAGTCCGAACACTGTTTGACCCTGAAGATGTATGACCCCACTACAGCAAAAGATCCCCCGGACTATCTATTTATCTGAGGGTGTCAAGCACTCCACTAGTAGATAGCCTTCATTCTCTTGGCCAAATGAACAAAGTTCACATTGATGCCGCCCATTTGCTAACATCGTACGGAATACCAGGTGATCAGTCTGGATGGCCGTCTTTCCTGCATATATGCACTCATGTGCAGATGCATTCGGATTATCAAGAATGCAGAATACGTAATAGATCCACTTGGATAAATTACTCAGTCATCTTTCACCGAGGCTGAGTAATTCTGGATACGATCCTACTTCTTGCCAGTGTGGGTTGTAGTCAATATAGTCACCTCCCGGCGCTATATACTATCACATCTTTAGACTCGAAAGTCTAGTACCATATCCCATATGTGTAACAGTAGCCAATTCGGTACTGTTGAATTGACTAGGCTGTGCTCGTATCGAGAAAATCAGAGACCTGTCAGGAAAACTAGGTAAAAGTATGGTTAAGATAAAAGGGTTCTCGAAGGTGAATAACTGAATAACTGAATATATTGTTAAGGTCTCTTCTCCGTTGCTTGATGATCCCTTAACTACGGGGGACTGCTAACTATTTATACACTTTTCCCAGTACTTAGGTTGGCCATATAAAAGAAGTATCCTTGGAAACTTCGCCCATGTCTAATCAGTGCGAACACTGTTTGACCCTGAAGATGTATGACCCCACTACAGCAATTGATCCCACGGACTATCTATTTCTCTGAGGGTGTCAAGCACTCCACTAGTAGATAGCCTTCGATCTCTTTGCCAAATGAACTAAGTTCAAATTGATGCCGCCCATTTGCGAACATCATACGGAATACCAGGTGATCAGTCTGGATGGCCGTCTTTCCTGCATATATGCACTCATGGGCAGATGCATTCGGATTATCAAGAATGCAGAATACGTAATATATCCACTTGGAATAATTACTCTGTCATCTTTCACCGCGGCTGAGTAGTTCTGGATACGATCCTACTTCTCGCCAGTGTGGGTTGTAGTCAATATAGTCACCTCCCGGCGCTATATACTATCACATCTTAAGACTCGAGAGTCTAGTACCATATCCCATATGTGTAACATCAGCTCCCCCTTCCTAAGCTTCGTCTCGAAGCAATTTTTCTTTTTAGTACTCCTTCCAGTAGGGTTAAAAAACCTTCTGCGATAACTTGGCCACAGCAGGAAAAACCTTTCCGTAGATACTACCTAGCCCAACTTTGGAATTCCAGGATTTTCCCTGTGAAAATCTTCAATCAATTCTTGAGCATGCTCTAAGTGCTCTGCTGGTTCCCCGTTGTTCTCATCTTCAGAACATCCTTTCCACTTGACAAAGTATTGAAGTTCTTGGATCGTTCGTAAACGTCCTCTGAATCCTCGCTCATCAGAGATTATTTCACTCTAGATAATTTTTTCCACTTCCCATTCAAGGTCACCTTCAACTTCTTCCTGTGCCAGGTGTGGTTGTTCTCGGCCTGGTCGAACTGATTTTCGGTATGGCTCGAGTAGCGATACATGGAATACCGGATGGATTTTCCATCGCTCTGATATTTCCAATTTGTAGGCAAGGTTTCCTCTTTGCTCTAGGATTTTGAACAGCCCATATAATTTTGGCGCTAACTTCTTGGATGGTCGCTTGGTGTGGATATTCCTCGCGTTTAGCATAACCCAGTCGCCAATTTTGAAGTCTGGTTGACTGCGAGCTTTGCGGTCATAGTACTTGTTCATCCCTGCACGAGTTTTCTCCAGGGATTCCTTTGCCTTTTCATGTATCGCTTTCATCCAGTGAGCATACATAGTTGCTCCCGGATTCTGAGCTTCTCGCTCCTTCATCCATCTGTTTAAGGATGGTAACCATAATTTGCGAAGAAAGGGGTTATCCCATGTGCGCTTGTTACCGAGTTGTTATATGCATACTCGGCTAACGGCAGTAGATGGTACCAGTCATCCTGATCGTAGTTGACAAATATTCGAAGGTAGCCTCCCAGCACTTGGTAGACTCTTTCCGTTTGTCCATCAGTTTGAGGATGGTAAGCCGTAGACATCTTTCTTTTGATGCTTAATGTCTTGCACAATGATTCCCCAAATTCTCCTACAAACTTTGCGTCCATATCGGAAATGATTTCTGTTGGTAACCCATGAAGTTTCCAAACTTCTTTGATGAATGCTTCTGCCACGTCCTTTGCGATCGCGTTTTCTTCCAAGCCAATAAAGTGTGCCATTTTGGTGAACCGGTCAACTAGAACCATGATCTGGCTGTATCCTGCAGATTTGGGAATTTGTATGATGAAATCTACCAAGGTAGATGCCCAAGCAGCAAATGGGACCTGTAGTGGTTGTAACAGCCTAAAGCGTGCATATCTTGGTGCCTTAGCCTTTTGTCACTCAGTACAGGATCGTATATAGTCGTTTATCCAGTTCGCTATTCCTTTCCAATAAAAGTCTCTTTTGATAATTTCCAGAGTCTTTTCTTGACCGAAATGTCCTGCGATCTTTGAGTTGTGACAGCTTTGTGCAATATCTGTCTGCAGGTGTTTGTTTTGAGGAACATATAGGCGTTCTTTGTAGTAGAGCATTCCATCCGTTAGGGTCTATTGTTTTGGCATTTCTTTGCCATCATTCCATAAACTTTCCAGTTCCTTCTTTCGGTCTAGCCAATCTGGATCCTCATTTGCCATTTCTCTTACCCGTTCCAAGAATTTTATATCAAATTTCTTGACTTCGCACTTTGCAATTATTGCATTCGACATTAGTGTTTGTCTTTTAGTGCATATCGGGTGTGAGGTAATGTCCGTGGAGTCCAAATATTTGTGCTTTCTGTCACAACATAGGAAACATAATTGTGGTTGGTTTTCTTCCAACCGTATATCTAAACTACCAAACCCTTGGCTTGCTCGTTCAGTTTCATCTAACTCCATAACCTCATGAAGTTCCCTATCATCAACCATTTCCACAATCATCTGGGCTATCCGGTCTCCTGTGTGTACCTGAAAAAGATTGTCAGTAGTGTTGACTAGGAGGATTTCAACCTCTCCTCTATAGTCCGCATCCACTACTCCGGCTCCAATGGAAATACCATTCTTGACTGCTAATCCACTACGTGGTGCAATACGTGCATATGTTCCAATTGGTAATCCGATAGCCAATCCTGTCCTAATGAGCACTTGCCCATTCGCAGGAACTATGGTGTTTTCGGTACTGTATAGGTCATGACCGGCGGCTAGCTTGGAACCTCGAGTCAGGATTCTTGCTTCCTGTTGAAGCCTTTTAATCCTTATCATATTGATCTGTTCCTCTTGAGGCAACCGCTGACTGAGGTGTTCGGAGTTTTCTTTTCCCCATATAACTGAGACAACTAAGTTTCGTTTATTCTGTAGGTTTTCAAAGTGATGAGACTGAAGTATAGCCTGTTTGGCATGCTCAGCTCCCTCCTCAGGGCGGTACTCTGGCCGCCTGCTTAAAGCATCCGGTTTGCCCCCTCTGGTTCCAGGTCGATAAATGATGATAAAGTTAAAATCAGTCAGCTTTTGAGCCCAGCGAATTTGTCTTGCCGACCAGGCCTTTGTGGTGAGAAAATATTGTAGGTTTTGATGATCGGTGTATATGGTGAACGGTTCATCGGTCCCAGCAAGATAGTGTCGCCATTCTTCCAATGCAACTAATATTGCCAACAATTCCTTGTCATGAATGTCATAATTGCGTTCAGCTGGTGTCAACTTTCGAGAATGGAAAGTGACAGGATGTAGTTTTTTGTCCAAATATTGAGAAAGGACACATCCAAGAGCATAATCGCTGGCATCTGTTTCCACTACTGTTTCCCTGTCCGGATGGAAATGATATAATATCGGAGCTGTGATAAACTGACATTTGAGCTCCTCCAACGCTTGCTGTTGCTTTTCACCCCAAGAAAAATCCTTCAGTTTACTCTTAAGCAAATCAGTAATTGGGGCGCATATTGCGGAGAAATTCTTTATGAACCGCCTGTAGAAGTTGGCGAAGCTCATAAATATTTAAATTTCTTTTACCAAGGTGGGTGGTTTCCAGGCCTTAATTGATTCCACCTCTCTGTCGCTCATAGTAACTCCATCAACAGCCACAATATACCCTAGGAACTCCACAGATGTGACATGGAAGGTGCTTTTCGTAAGCGAGATGGCCATTCTGTATTCTCGCAGTCTTTCTAAGACTTTTCTAACCAATATGACATGATCCTTCTCAGATTTAGAGTATATAAGTATATCATCAATGTATACTACCACTCCTTCATCAAGAAAGTCTTTCAGGATCATCGTCATTATTGCTTGGAAGGTGGCTGGTGCATTTACCAGACCAAATAGCATGACATTATATTCATATAAGCCGTATTGTGTGCGAAAAGCTGTTTTCCATTCATGGCCGTTTCGTATGCGGATCAGGTGGTAACCGTCTTTCAGGTCCAACTTTGTGAAAATAGTGTCTCCTTCCACACGGTTGCGTAGTTCCGTCATAAGGGGCAGTGGATATTTGTTGTGGATAGTGACTTTGTTTAGTCCTCGGTAGTCAACTGCCAACCTAAGACGTCCATCCGGTTTCGGCACAAAGAGTATTGGTGTTCGTGCTGGTGATTTGCTGTGGGAAACTTTTCCTTGTTTTAACATATTATCCAGATATGTTCGTAGTGCTTTTGACTGCTTCTCTAAGAGGGGATAAATTGGTCCACAGGGTGGTTGGGAATCTGGTTTGAGGTCAATAGCATGATCGAAGGTCTGATGAGCCGGTAGTTTCGCCACAGTTGATGGGCAGAAAAGGTCTTTGTAGTTATGGTATTGTGCGGGTACTGTATCAAGGATTATTTCTTCCTCATCATCTACTCTTGCAACTCTTCTAATAACGACTGCCTCTGGATCTTCCTGAACCTGCTCATCCCACTCGATTGATATACCTTCATCCTCCGGTAAGAGGTGAAGCTGACATCCCTGAGCTTCGTACCTTCAGCTTTCTGAGTCTTGAATTTCGGTTATAGGATGTTCATTATTCCACCACCCAAATGGAATTATTATTCCATAATTTCCTGTTGGTGCGATCTCGCACACAATCTTTGATAAGTGTTTATTTTTCCCAATATCCAGGTAAAGGGGAAGGGTGAAATCCCTTCCGGTAGATAATTCGTTTCCTGTAAAACCCAAAATGGGTATCGGATCCTCACGAGACTTGAAAGGAATGTTCAACTCCGTGATTAAATTTTCGTGTATAACAAAGATATTGGATCCAGAGTCTAATAAAACCCCTATGCGATATCGTTTCCCATACACATAGATATGTGCAGTTCCTTCAGGACATTGGTAGTGTTTTGGTTCTTCGTATCTGAGCTTTAGTCGCTTATGCGACCTTGTTATCTCCGTTCGTCCTCGCTTAGAAGACATTATGGTTGTATAGCTTGGGTGTTCGTGACAACGCCAGCATTGTTTCAATCATAGAGGTCTCCTCAGACGAACTAATCAAATAGTTAATTATTAAGATTCTGCGCATCCCACTACGAGCGCTCTTTACCCCCAGCCGAGGGGCTCCCAAAAATTAAAACCCCTGTCAATAGGGGAGAGACCAGTAAAACACCATAAAATGCAATAAAAAATTATACTTCTCTGCCTTTCATGTAGGATAATACCCTAAAGGAGTAATATTTTTAGAAAATAAATTATATTTTCGAAAAGAGCAGAAAATTCCGAAAATAGTAACCATTTCCGAATTTGGAATATCTCCTCCGAAAGCGGTAGTAATTGCACCTAAAGTAGTGGTAGGTCACCGTGCAAGACATTTTTGACCATTACCATAATTAGCCGTGAGGTTGGTTGCTATAGGGACCTTTGTTGTTGTAGTTGTTGTTATTGTTTTTTGTTGCCACAACACCGTCTGGATAACCGAGCCCATATCATGAGGTTTCCCAGCAGACTGTACAGCGGTTCAGCTATAGTCTAGTGGTAAAATTAGCCTGGCCTGTTCATTTTGTCCGCAGGGTCCTGCGTTCAATCCACCCTTCTGGTGGATTAAACAACGGTAATTTGTACAGGAGGTATCTAGGGCTAGAACGTACCGGGTGGTCACCCCTGCTACTGCCCAGCACTTCCCGAGTGTCTAAAAACGGGAAGCACATCCAAGTGCCTAAAAAGGAGATCCTTTTTCCGAAGAAGTAAAAAGCAGGAACCTAAAATTAGAACCAATCTGAGGGTAAAAAAATAACCGAGATCTCCCTGACTGGGGAGGTCTCATCTTCCGGTCCCCAGAATCCAATCAGTTGAAGCACGCTACGGAACCTCATTGAGGTTCCAGGGAACAACGGTTCCCAACATGCAAACATGGCCCTGCATGCCAATTTTTTTGAAGAATTTTTGAATTTTTTTTATCGTCGGTAACCTTATTGTCGTGATCTTCAGCACCCTAGACTTGAGGGTTCCCAGTTTCGATTCCGGTCGCCATTGCTAGTGCCCCGGATACCCAATCGCCGTTGCCGTTGGTGCCTTTTAGGACATTTCTGTGTCCGATAATTTCCATAACCGAGGTGCTGGTTCGCTCTGAATCTGGTTCACCTTTGGCTGTGATGTTCTTACAGTGAGAGCAGGCATTTGTGGTTTGCTGGAAAACTTCGGTCGGTCCTTTGTTGGTTGCTTAGCGAAAGCTCTTACTACCACTATGTCCTTTCGACATTTTCGCCAAGTGTGGTTGTTGAGGCTATAGCGAGTGCAAGCCTTTCCTGTCTTTCACTTAGCTACAACGTCTTGAGGGATTCCATCATGAGCATTCTTCCAGTCCGTATGCTCATCCTTATTATCAAATCCTCCTTTCTTTTCCGATGGTTTTCCTTTAACTGACTTCCATCGAGTAAGATTGTTGGTTTGTGTCTGGTCGGTGTATCCGTGTTTGGTGTTGAACCCTTTTGCAGTATCATCGCGTTTTCGCTTGGATGCTCCACTGTTTGAGGGCTCACCTTTGGATAGTTTCCGCTGTTCCAGAAATTCCTCCTCTTGTCTGCCAACTTCCCGTATAGTTTCCATCCATTCCTCATCCGAGCAAAACTTTAGATGAGATAACCGGCGAAGTATATCTTCAGGAAGTTTGCTTTCTACCCGAACCCTCCAACTAATTCCTGTGAGACCGGCCTTGATGTTGAGATTTTCGAGATGTAGAAGATAGGTGTCGATTTTTCCCTTATAGACTACCTTAGTCATTTCTTCTAGGGCTCGTCGTTCCTCCTCAATGCCGATATATCTCTTGGTAATTTCTTGTCGAAAGCGTTCCCATGTGGAATAGTCTGGGTACCAGGAATATCCACCTAATCCACCCATCACCTTCCGGTATTTCTCCAAGAAGGGTGCCACTTTGTTCCCCTTTGTTTTCCCCAAGGCAAAAACTATCCGGTGTGCATGATTTTCCCACTGTGTAGGATAGCGATCGAAAATGTCTTCACAGGCTGTCAACCAGTTTCGAACATCTTGGTTGTCATTTCCTTCGTAGAAGTAGGGTGGTTCCGCTATTAGCTTTGCTGGTCGGGAGAGTCCACCGATACGTTCAAAGAAAGCCATAGTTAATCTGTCCTCGGGTACATCGTTTCTGGGAATAGACGGTAAACGGGGAGCGCGTTCCAGCCTGCTGCCCTTTCTACCCCGTCCATCCTCTCCATCACTATTGGACCCATCATCATCTGGGTCAGGGGCATCACCAAGGTTACCTGGTAGTGGTGGCGGTGGTAGGTTATTTCCTCCACGGTCAACTCTTTTTCCTTTATCCTTCGTTGGAGTTGATGCTGATTCCTTTATAGGAATAGTACCTTCTATTGGTACCATTGTGGGTCCTCGGTTAGACGGTCCTGGATCACCATCACTAGGTCCATACTGTGTTGGTGCAGGTGTCTTTTCCGCTAATCGAACTACAAGAGCATCTAGGTAGGCCTTCATACCAGCACTCTGTTCTCGTTGCTGTTGAGCAGCAATTTCTCGTTGTTCATTCATCCTTCTGGTCCATTCCTGTTCCTGTTGGTTTAACTTAGTATTGAGTTCCATTAGTGCCTTTTCCAGGATTCGGTCCCTTGTTCCTGAGACTTGGGCCTGTTGCTCTTGTTGAGCCTGTTGGCGTCGGAACTCTTCCTGGACCTAGGCATGTAACCTTTGCTGCTCCCGTTCTGTGTCGCCACTTAATTGTTCCAATGCATAACGACCTTCCTGTATCTCGCATCATTGATAACTTGACCTCTGGCCATACAGCTCTGCAGCAATTCTAGTATTGTAAAACTCTGCCTGGCCTCCTGTGATAGTGCTGAGATCGCTATGTGATTCTCATCGGCACTTTCTTTCAAGGATCGGTCCAGGTGGCGTAATACATAGACGACATTTTGCTGGAAGTTATCTTGCGTATTGACAGGCTTCTTGGATCGCTCGGCACCTTTCTTAACTCTTGATGGTGGGCGACCCAAACGAGTAATGGGAGAGCTGGTCGGCTTCGGGACGGGATTAAAGATGCCGAAGGGGTAGATTCCGTGACATCCTCTTCGATCATCCTGTCATGTCCCAAAGAACTAGGAATAGGTGTTTAATCCCGTGCCATACCATGGCAGCGCTTAGACACCCAAATAATTTCTCTTTGAGAAAATATAAAAGTAACAAGTAGTCTGGCCTCTAGGCCAATGCTGCTAACTGGAAGAGAAATTAGCTTGAATAGCGGGGTTTTCCGCAAGGTCAGCAACAAGTATTTCTTCCAAAAGTAGGATATGGTAGATTATTGTTTGCATTTTGTAAACACAGTTACCGGCCGTCTGTCTTGACGATGGATATGTTCTGTATGTTTTCGCTGTATCTGAGCCAGTTGTTGAAGTGCTACTGGTCACAGGTCAAGTGCGTATTCTTCGCAGCAGATAGGAAAAACGTTGTCAAAGTTGAGAGGTCAGCAGTGCCCATAATGTTGGCACTGATGAAAACTTTGAGCGTCAAAGCATTCTCTGTGCATGAGAGAATAAAAAGTTGCTTTAGTGACAGGAGAGTAACAATATAGTGTTACGGGGTAGCCAATTCGGTACTCTTGAATTGAGTAGGCCGTGCTCGTATAGAGAAAATCGGAGAACTTTCAGGAAAGCTCGCTAAAAGTATGGTTAAGATAAAAGGCTTCTCGAACGTGAATAATTGAATAACTGAATATATTGTTAAGGTCTCTTCTCCGTTGCTTGATGATCCCTTAACTACGGGGGACTGCTAACTATTTATACACTTTTCCCAGTACTTAGGTTGGCCATATAAAAGAAGTATCCTTGGAAACTTCGGCCATGGTCTAATCAGTGCGAACACTGTTTGACCCTGAAGATGTATGACCCCACTACAGCAATTGATCCCCCAGACTATCTCTTTCTCTGAGGGTGTCAAGCACTCCACTAGTAGATAGCCTTCGATCTCTTTACCAAATGAACTAAGTTCAAATTGATGCCGCCCATTTGCGAACATCATACGGAATACCAGGTGATCAGTCTGGATGGCCGTCTGGCTTGCATATATGCACTCATGTGCAGATGCATTCGGATTATCAAGAATGCAGAATACGTAATAGATCCACTTGGATAAATTACTCTGTCATCTTTCACCAAGGCTGAGTAGTTCTGGATACGATCCTACTTCTTGCCAGTGTGGGTTGTAGTCAATATAGTCACCTCCCGGCGCTATATACCATCACATCTTTAGACTCGAAAGTCTAGTACCATATCCCATATGTGTAACAGATACCGTGAGTGCATCATAAGCGTAGTTGATGTGATTTTTGGCATTATCAAACATCAACAATGCTTGACAGTGAGGATACTCAGCTTCGAATATTGGAATTGCCTTTGTTTTGATTTAGTTGAGTAGCTTTGCTCCATCCCACCAGGCATCACCACCACACTTCAGAATTTTACAAGAACTTCCTGCAACAAGTCTGACTAGAGGAGTTAGCAGCTGGGATACATGCAAGCCTTGGCCAATCCCCTTCTTTATAATTGGGTTGTGCTCCTCATGAGTCCAGATAAATCTTCTACCATCATTGGTATTAAAAGTGCATTCATCATAGATTTCCATGATTACTGCTTGTTCTTCTTCATTCAAAACTTGAGTGGTTGGCTATGGTTCTAGGTCCTGATCCCAAGTCATTAAACGTGAAGCAAGAGATCTAATTATTGGCTGGAAGGTTTTATTGCGATAGGCAATCACATCGTCTCTTTCATGTCCATCACGATAAACTACTTTACTGACTTCTTTCCACTTGAATCCAAGTTTTGAAAGCCAGCAACGAGCAGTTCGACTCGAGATGGCTTTGTCTATATGTTGAACATTTTATCCCCCATTAGGACTAAAGATGAGGTCCTCGGCTCCTGTCCAGGACTGGTTGATTACTCCTGCCATCTGATAGGAGTCAACATCTTTTAAAAATAGCATATGACATGATCAATTTAAAAAACAAATACGCAATTGGATCCATATCAAGGAATAACTTACCTTGGCCAGCTTGGGAAATGTATTCTCTAACAGCCAACAAAACACTCTTATAATTTAACGTACAGGCCACTTTTAGGTGCTGTCCTTGCATGCTGGGCGCAATTTTGCAAAACTTTACCCATGCCACTTCATCCCTTGTGGTTCGTCCCATAATGTCCACCCTGACCACCGCCCTTTGGCCACCTGTCTGGCCAAAGTTTTTCTTGATCATAGGAGACTCATTTCAGGCCTTGTCAGGGCCTGCTTTTCTTGATATGATTGCAATTTTAGAAAGCAAAACACATTATAGTGTTGTTGGAAATACTGGCCACTAAGAGCTAGTCTTTTGGAATTAGACTATGGAAAATGAACTTTCTTGATATCCTTAATAGCATTTTGGAAAATTGCTAGCCAGTCTGAGGAGGCATTATAGTGTGTACCAACACGGCAAGGCCATTGCAGCAAGGATTGGGAAAAGAGTTTAAAATTGGCGTCATTACTGGCTTCAAATACTTGTGAGTCTGCTTGCAGTAACGGAACTTCGAATTCTTGTAGATTTGTGATCGAACTAGGTACGACATTTGATTGTTCAGCAATAGTTGGTCCTTTGAGTGCCTTTTCAGCATGCTTACGGGCTCTCCATTGGCGTGAACATAAGGTGCTTGGATTAATAGCATCAGAAATAGTTGGTAATTCAATAGCGGCAATAGGGTGACTCTGAGACAGTTGCTAAAGCTTTGTCAAAATTGATTGAAATAGGCTTTGTCAATTAACAGAGAGGAATGACAGATACATACTACTGGTTGTCTGGCTCGAGATACACAACTTCGAAGAGTAGATAGTGAAGGAGTATCAGAGAGCGGTCGTCTGCGTTTGCGTTGTGGTGTCATGTTTGTTGAATAATGCTGATTTGATCCACTTAGAAGGCAGACAAATCTATAGATCATTAGTGAACAATCAAGCTTTAATCATGGCATTTGAAACAAAGGCAAAAAATACCACAAATCACATTTTTTTGGGGTGGGTGAAATAATGAATTAATTGATATTTATTTCCTTGAAACTCAAGTTTAACTTCAACATTTATGATAGTTTATATTTTTGGAATATTACTGTGGCTTGGAAATGACTTCGGGAACTGGAAACTTGGAAGGAGTTGAACCTATGTACATAATTTTTCACGCCAAGGCGTCCCCTGTTCCAAAATCTGAGGTTCATAGTATAGACAGCCAGAACCATAGTAAGAAATTTCCTTATTTATTTTATATTTTCATATATAAAAGAGGCTACACAGGTCATTGGTGGTTAAAAAATATTTTCCAAGCAATTTACAGTATGTTCTAGAAGGCTCTCTATCTGGCTATCTAAAAATAAATACTGTATTGTTAGAGGCCAATATGTAGGTTCTAACAAAACCAGACTCATATTATACTAGAATTGTTATGCTCTGATATGATAATACATTAGGTAAATACCCAAAAACTTGAAGATTGCAAATGTTTGTCATACTTTGGTATGCCAAGTTAGTTTTGCTATTGTATTGGACATTATAAAAATTATATCTGTAATACCTGCTAGCTTGTATTAATGATTGTACAGTAGAGTTTAAGCAGAAGCCTAGTCTCACTTAGGTGTATAAGGAATACCTGCTGAGAGGTAAAGACAAGGAGAGTACAATAGAATAGTGTAGAGAGTAAAAGGAAATAATAGGATTGCTGTTCAACCAAGTGTATTTGTTTTCTATGTATCAGACTGAAGTCTAATGTCTTATAATAGGCAAGAGACTTCTCTTACATATATAAAATCTTTCTGCCTAAAGCTGAGGCTCGGAAAACCCATAGCTAGAATCATTACAAGTTAGTATATACCTACCAGAATCCTGTGGTCCTGCTTGAGTCCTGGACTGCCTGGGGCTTTTCCACATATTTGCTTGTATCCTACCACTTGGATACAAGACCTGTTTGTTTCCTTGGAAGTCATAAGGCACAATCCTCGACATCCTCTAATATATACAGTAAATACAAGACTAGAATCTAGAGATTGCAGTTGGGAACTCAAATATAAGAGAAATCCAATCAAATAAATATAAGCTGAGAAAAGAGAAGCGGCCAGAATGGTAATTAAGGAACTGAAATATGTACACATATTACATTCACCAAATCTGAATATAGTCTATCTTCTTCTATTGTCATATGCCTTATCACTACTCTCTTCAGGAAAGAGACTGGAGTTATCATCTATGTTGAACTAGCTATAATTTGAGTATACACAATCATATTCCTCCTTGTTATAGGGTAACAAGAATTGGTTTGGTACTATAGTTCAAAGAGAAGGAATTGTAGAACCCTCTATGAGCTCCTATGAGGTAAGGACATAGTGGGAGACAATCTTAGACATGAGTTCTGTCCTCTGGCTTTCTTGCCAATATCCCACTATAATATCCATTGAGTTCCCCAGTTCATAATAAGTTCTCCAGAGTCATTACTCTTTTTAAATCCTTTACAGTGTACCATGAATTCAACTATATTATTCTGTAGACGATAATCCAATGCCTTCTATACATCCCATACTTCTGCATTGTTGATAAGTATAGGTGTCGACCAATATATTCTCATCGATGTAAAATTATTGGCATCTTTCTTGTATTATTCCTTGAGGAATTAAATATACAAGTATAGCTTAAAGAGCTTGATTCTTGTAGGCAAAGTTAGCTTAGAGTTAACACTACTAGAATTATACTCTAGTGCCTTTAAGGGTCCGAACCAATGATGCTGTAGCTACTTGGATTGTCTCGAGAGTGCAGGTATATAGGCATCCTCTGACAAGAACTCTGGTGCCTTTATTGAAGTATCTTTAATAGGAGTTCCTCTTCTTATTACCTTGCACCGTCTGCTGGAATGTAGTATGCTTTCTACCCATATATTCTTCCATCTTACTAGCTTAATAGGGATTCAAAATCTCATCCACTTGTGACAGAGTGGGGGCTGATAGCAGCATAGCATTAAAGAGCTTCCAAGAGTATCCATTGAGGGGTTGGTATAGGGAAATTCCTAAGGTTTAATGCGGGGCAATTCATAGTTGCTACTAACTCTGGAAGGGCATTGAACTAGTTGTTCTGGCTTTTATTGATGAAGTTTGTCATGATGTGTTTAAGGGTACGAATCTGATGCTCTATCTGATTTTTGATTTGATGATGGTATTGAGTAGTCATGCAGACTTTGATCCCTATTGAATTCATAATTGGAGACCATAAATTAGATGTAAAGCGCAAGTCTTGATCTAGTAGTATGATAAGGAAATATCTATGATTATTGAGAAGTGTCCTCTGGAGGTTGCTAAATACCTTTTTGAAGTTAGGAGAGTTCTGAATTGGTATAACATGAGTCTAGCAGGTAAAGTGATTGATAATAACTCTGATATTTGGATAGTAGTTATATTTGTTGAAGGGGCCAGTGAAATATTTAGTAAGGGATTGGTAGGTTTCTGGTAGCTTTCTCTCCCCTACGGCTTCCTGCTTTGAGGCTACTATAGTTCCTGGTAGCATGATTCTTGTTCTTTTAAGAGTGAGTCACTGTATTTACTACTATCTCTTTACTTATTTAGGAGTGTGGCAAGGGGCCATAGATAGATTTGCGAGTAGTGAGGGATAGTGAGAGCTGTATTTCTTTAATAGTTCGATTTCATAGTCAGAATCAAGGCCTTAAGAGGAGGAAGAAGTGTAGTTTGTTTGAATATAATTTGAGTTGTAGTTTTATATATCTGAATTTCCAGAGGTGGGGTCCTGTAGTATGATATCTTTAGGCCCAGAATCAGTTTCATCAAGTCTGGATAATTAGTTTACAAACAAATTCTTTATTATAGTAATTTATTTTATTTTATAATCAAAGTGGCTAAGATGTATTATTCCTCTTTGCTGCTGGTCACAGATATTCTTTTGTTTTCTGAGCTTTATAAAATGCTCATGGTTGGTGGCTATAGTGAACTTTAGGGAGACCAATAGGTGGGTAAAGGCTTGTACAACCTGAACTATTATAAGCGGTTCCTGCTAGTAGTAGGGTAGTTGTTCTGTGAGACTGATAGTTCCCTGAAATAGAATACTGCCGGTCTAGCTATATCTCTGGTTAGTCCCTGGCCTATCCAACTACAATTGCTGGTAGGAGATGCCTCAGTGAATAGCTGGATTGATTCTTGGTTGGTATCGATAATAGGTCTAAAAGCTTAATAATTTTTCACTGCCATTTTCATTGCTAGAAAGACAGCACCCTGCAAGTCTATCCATATCTATTCTGCATCACTCATAAGCTCAGTAAGGAGTGCAGTAATAGTAGTAATATGTTGAAGGAACTGAGAGATATAATTAACCATTCTAGTAAAATGTTGTAGTTCCTTCATATTCTGAGGTCTTGTCTAGTCCTAACTGCTTCTGATCTTCTCTGCTGCTGGGTAAATGCCTTTATTATCTATCACGTGTCCAAAAATATAAAGCTTTGTTTCAAAGAAGATACACTTCTCCTGGCAGGCATATTGCTGTACCTTTTGCAGCAATTTGCAAACAGCTTTGATATGCTTGATATGGTTCTGGTACATATTGCTCTATATCGGGATATCGTTAATATATGGCTATATAAAGACTCTGAGGACTTCTGATAGTGTATCTTTCATAACTCTCATGAAGGTTCTTGGTCCATTGATGTAACTGTGCAGCATAACCTTACAGGCAATGCCTCTAAACTGTATCTTAATAGCCTTATATTGCTCATCCTTAGACTCTACCCTAGTCTAAAAGTAAGAGTCACTTAAGTCTATGTTGCTTTGGACTTTGGTTATGCTTCCAGTATTGAGTATGGACTGCAGGTTCGGAAAAGGATATTTGCCCTTCTTGATATCATAATTCCTATAGCGAAGGTGAACTAATAGTCTTATCCTATTATAAGGCTTCCTTTGTTTGAATATGTAGGTGTCTCCTAGAGTTTGTGATTTGTAGAGTATCTGTGCCCAGAGATCTTTCACTATCCAAGCATTGAACTAAGAGATCAATTTTCCAGGGGTCTTTGTACCAACTCCTAAGTGTCTCAAGAATCCTAAAGGGACTATGATCATACAGTTAGGATAGGAGGAGAAGTGTCGATAGATAGGTCTTCAATAGAAAAGGTAAATGGTAAGGAACTAATAGAGTGACCATTCAACTTGTAGAATGAAAGCTTATAGTGCTGTGAGGTTCGAGAGTCCAAATCCTAATGCGAGCATAGGCATTGTAAATACAAAATATTACAGGGAGGAAAACTTAACAAAAGTGCAAAGATCCTGTCGAACAAATATATTAATAGAGGCTGCATCGTAAGGTCACAATATTCTCAAAATAGAGAGTAAAAAGCGATAAGAGAGAGCAAACAAATCAAGTAATGGAATAGAAACAACTAGGAACAGGTAGGTAATCACTAATAGTATACAAATCTAGTAAGTATGGCAGGAGGATAAAGATACACAAATAGGTAGAAGCAAGGAGGGAGTAATAATAAGTGAAATAAGGAAAAAGGTAGGCAGTTAGGAAGTTATAACCAAGTAGGGAAGAACAACCAAATAGTAGTGCCTCTCTGGTATAAACCCAGATAAGCAATAACCAATATTGAGTCAGTTGTAATAGTAGGAACATAGTTGGATTCTGTTACAGTCTTGAAGGCTGGAATCTAGATATAAAGATCTAGGTCTTTGATGAAGATCTTGTAGTTAAAGCACTTCAATAGTGGAAGAGTTTCAAGTATTTCTGTGACAAAAACCAGTGGGAATATCTTGATAAAGTTTGGTATATCTTCTTGTTTAGTTATCATTGACTGAGGCTGAGTCCTGTTCCCATTGCAGTATACTGTGATTTTATAGTCAAGGAAGTAGAGGGTAATTGTCCTGCAGTGTATAACTGCTCCAAAGTGTATGGAGTTATTCATACTAGATAGAAATTCATAATCTGATACTGGAAGGACACTGATGTATACTTTGGCTTCATACTTCCTATTTTGATATCTCTAATGCAACTGTGATTGCTCCTAGATCAGGATCCTTTGACAGACAGTTTCATCTTTGTAGGAAAATTCTTCCTAGTATAAGGGATATTATTGATTGTGACAAAGTGATAGCTTATTGGGGTACTACTAATAGTTCCAGTATCTGCTAGTACCCTAGCTGGTTTCTTATTGACTAGAATTGTGAATTCTAATACTTGGAAAGGCCTGGCCACTTCCTGCGGAGTACCAAGCGTAGTCTTAGAGGTTAAAAGAGTATTCCTTCTATCTAACTCTTCAGTATTATCACCTTTTGCCTTCTAGTAGTCTTCAACACCTTTGCGGGTATCTTGAATGACTGTAACATGATTGGGCTTGATTTCCCTCTTTAGACAATCATTTACCATATGTCCTGCTTCTCCATAGTAGTAACAGGCTCCTTCTCTTTTGCATCGATCAATTTCCTGCTTGCTTGACTTCTTATACTTAGGAGAAGTTCATTTCTCACTAGAACTTGGTCTTTTCTTACCTGTTTCCTGTTAGTTTGTTATGCAGAGTTTTGTGTGTTTCTTGACTTAATGCCAGAGGTATTGGAGGAGCTACTAATTCTGCTTTAGGCTTATGCCTTGCAAATTGATACATAATTTCTCTTTACCAACTAGTCCAGTTGATTCTGGGTATTAATAGATTTTATCCGAGGTTCTATATGCCTTCTGAGCTTACGATCTATAGCATGAAACAAGTGTTGCCTTTATGTATCGTCTGGTATAGAATCTCTTTACAGGGTTCCTTGCAGGTCTTCTAGTCCTTTAGCGATCTTTGAGATTCTCACTTGCTTGACTCCTAATGACTATTGTATCTTCTGCTATTTAGCAGATATATATTCTGTGTTGGTTAATACTTCAGATAGTTGATTAAAGAGAGTCTTGAACCCTTTGGGGAGGGTTAGTTGTCTTCATATTCATCCATCCGGTTGGGGTAGATACAACCTGCTGACATTTCTGAATGGGTGTCATAGTAGTCTACTACATCCTCTGTATCATCAAAGATATCATACTTGGATAAGTGCTTCTTTCCCTCTCAAACCATCCTTTGAGTTTGTCTGATTGTAAATGTTTTCCGTCTTCACCAAACTTCAGTGGTTGTGTTAGATTGATCTTTGGTTTCCTAGGTAGTTCTAGAGCATCAGCTATTATTCTAGATGCCAAAGAGGGTGTTGGCAGGTGTCTGGTTCTTTCTGGTTCTTTCTGATTCTTTCCCTTTTCCCTGAGGTAGTGGTGGTATTCTCATGGGTTCTGGACTGTCTGTAAATCTACCAGGAAGTGTGTTGCTTCTTGAGGGGTTTGTAGAGTATGATAGAGTTTACAAACCTGTTTCTAAAATGCCTTTAGTTCTTGGTCTCAATATCTGAGCTGTCTCTGTTTTTTGGAATTCCCCTTGACCCTTTATTATGTCATGAGCACTTCTTCTGAGTCGATATCAAAGGCTCATGGTTGTACCAAACCTTGTCTAAGAATTTGTATATTGTCATCTTCAGCTTCTTGCTGTGGGACTTGGTTATGTCTAAGTCTGCTTAGAGGTCTGGATATCTCGCCTGATCCTGTACTTTGACTTCTTATCTCTGTAATGTTGAAGGTAGCACCTGAGCCAGGAGTCTCTCCCTGCAGCTCCTGCTTCTTAATAGTTACTAAGAGAAGGGAGGGTCATCAATCCTACCCTGTATTCTCAATCAAGAAAATCAGATATCACCTCCTTAGGGGAAAAAATGTAACTGGTACTGGCCTGTATAAAATAGTTATACAATAGAGGTGTTAGGCACATAACTCCCATGAGGGCCCAGAAGAGCAGCTGGAGAGCTCTGGGCTTGAAACTCCACAGACTAATACCCCCCTCCGGCCCCGACGTTGGCCCCGGACGACAG